>CAUYLG010075214.1:0-70305 GCA_963573385.1 Cacajao melanocephalus | reverse complement strand
ACATCCCAGAGCTTTGTCTTTCAAAAGACAAGAGCACTGCCCAAAAGACAAGAGCACTGCCGCGAGTCTGATGGGCTTCCCTTTGTGGGTAACCCGACCTTTCTCTCTGGCTGCCCTTAGCATTTTCTCCTTCATTTCTCTTAACAGAAACCCTACAAGCCAGAAGAGAGTGGGGGCCAACATTCAACATCCTTAAAGAAAAGAACTTTAAACCCAGAATTTCATATCCAGCCAAACTAAGCTTCATCAGTGAAGGAAAAATAAATTTTTTTGAGAACAAGCAAGAACTCAGAGATTTTATCACCACCAGGCCTGCTTTATAAGAGCTTCTGAAAGAAGCACTACAAATAGAAAGGAACAACCAGTATCAGCCATTCCAAAAACACACCAAAAAGTAAAGAGCATCACCATAATGAAGACTCTGCATCAACTAATGGGCAAAACAGCCAGCTGACATTAAATGGCAGTATCAAACTCACATATATCAATATTAATCCTAAATTTCAATGGACTAAATGCCCCAATCAAAAGACACAGACAGGCAAATTGGTTAAAAAGCTAAAATCCATCAGTATACCATTTGACCCAGCAATCCCATTACTGGGTATATACCCAAAGGATTATAAATTATTCTACTATAAAGACACATGCACACATTTATTTACTGCATCACTATTCACAATAGCAAAGACTTGGTACCAACCCAAATGCTCATCAATGATAGACTGGATAAAGAAAAGGTGGCACATACACATCATGGAATACTATGCAGCCATAAAAAGGATGAGTTCACATCATTTGTAAGGGACATGGATGACTCTGGAAACCATCATTCTCAGCAAACTAACACAGGAACAGAAAATCAAACACTGCATGTTTTCACTCATAAGTGGGAGCTGAACAATGAGCACACATGGACAGAGGGAGGGGAACACCATACACTGGGGCCTATTAGGGGTGGGGGGCTAGGGAAGGGATAGCTTTAGGAGAAATGCCTGATGTAGATGACAGGTTGATTGATGCAGCAAACCACCATGGCACATGTATACCTATGTAACAAACCTACACATTCTGAACATAAAGTATAATAAAGAAAAAAAAAGAATCCTAACATAGAATATAGAACCTAAACAAGGCCAAGTTCAAAATTCCAAAACCAGTTACAACTAAGCTAAGAGACCAAATCAGTTAGGAGAACCATTTGGGGCCAGTAAAATAACTGGTGTTTGCAACATTTCTTTTTAGATTAAGGAAATTTAGACACTATTCTTCCTAACTAATGAACCACTGCTATCGCATAAAGATGCCAGAAAGAACCTAATGAAGAGTTCAAAAGCAAACTGAGTGGAAGTTTGTACCCGAGTATGGAGCAATGCTGTGCTCACTAGAGTCTATGCAGGTTGGTGGATTCTGTCTCTCAGCTGGAGGCTCTTTAAGAGAAATGGTCCTCTCTCCATTTCTGACGCAAGTTCTCTACTTTCTTCACACATGTATGTACACACAGGCATGCACACACACACACAGCCCTTACACCTTACACAGGATAAAAAGGTAACTTGACCTAGGTTAACCAATAAGGTACTATTCCACTAAAATTGCAATCACAGAGTAAAAAACCAAATCCAGTAGATTTTAAAAGACTGGACAACAAAAGCTATGCATAGCAATCTATCTACAGATAAAAAGCCCAGAGGCTCGCAAACTTACCAAGAACAACCCTTCTTGGGGAAAGGTCCAAGCCTCCAGAAGGTGTTGTAGCTAAATGAGACCAGCTCTCCAGGAAATCTGGTGGCAATGTGGTGAGTCTATTGCTTGATAAATCCAAGTAGGCGAGGTTCTTCAGATACCTGAGCGCATCGTTTGGCACACTGGTTATTCTGTTATTGTGCAAATCCAGGGTCCTCAGAAGGGGCATGTCCAGCAGAGATGCCCAAGGAAAAGCAGCCAGAGAATTTCCATCCAAGCGCAACTCATGCAGCTGCTTCAGGTTGTAAAAGCTGCTGGGGTCAATGTTGGCCACGGAATTGTAAGTCACCCAGAGGTACTGAAGCTCCACCAGGTAATAGAAGGCCTCTGCGGAGATTCTGCGGATGACAGTCTTCTCTATGCGAAGCTTCACGGTATCCACGGGGAGGTTTGTAGGGAGCTCATTCATATCCATGTCGTTACATAGCACCAACCTAGTGTCACAAAAAGAGCAATGTGAGGAAACTCACTCTATGACACCCATTTGAAAAAAATATTTCGCATTTGAAAAATGTATCAATTTTCAGCTAGGTGGTGGCTCATGCCAAAGTGAGGCCAAGACGGCAGATCACTTGCAGTCAGGAGTTGGAGACAATCCTGGCCAATATGGTGAAACCTCATCTCCACTAAAAATACAAAAATTAGCTGGGCGTGGTGGCAGGCACCTGTAGTCCCAACTATGCAGGAAGCTGAGGCAGGAGAATTGCTTGAACCCAGGAGGTGGAGGTTGCAGTAAGCCAAGATCACACCTCTGGCCTCCAGCCTGGGTGACAAAGCAGGACTCTATCTCAATATATATAAATTTTTTTCCCTATTAGTGTTCAAAAAATATTTATTCTGGTTAACCTGTTCTCTAATAGTGCATCATCTTCTTCACTATGACAGCAGCTACTTTTAGGTTGAACCATATGAAATAGCCAAGGTAGTAAAAAATGATCAAATATCAGCAATTTCATTTGGTTCAACCTAATATTTATGAAGCTCTTTCCATGCAAGCCCTGCTGAACAAGGTCACATCCATGACTTTATTTAATCATCACAACAACCCCAGGAAGCAGATATTGGGTAATAGGTAAAAGTGCCTGCTTTAGATCTTGGATCAAAACAATCCAGGGTCTAAGGTCTGCCACCTCCTCTGAGGCCATGTAAAGCCACTTCACCAGTGTCTCAACCTCATTTTCCCATATGGCACTGTTATGATGATTAGTTACAATGGATGTAAAACTTTACAACTTCCTGGCACATAATATAGACTCAGTAGGTGTTTACTGTTAGTGTCAATAACCTCAGTTTTACATGGAAAGTAACCGAGGCCCACCAACATTCAGTAATTTCCCAAGGTCATCCAACTAGTGGGTTTTGCAGCCACCTTTCAAAACCACTTCTGTCCATCTTCAAAGTGCACCTGTTTAGGAAATGGCCCATTTTAAAAGAATCACCTGTTAAAATCATAAATCAATCCTTATTAAGAGGATAATTTATTTAGGTGAAAGAAAAAAACAAGTGCTCACAGTACATGTTTAAAGTTGAGCTCTGTTTTAACAACGTGACTTGCACATTGCTTTCTGCCTAAGGAATAAACCAGAAACTAGGAGTTGACCTTGAATGAGTCACATTTTGATCTTGTTTGTTGGCACATATAAAACAGGCATAGAAAAACAACATTGTACCAGCTGGGCAAGGTGGCTGTATTTCCAGCACTTTAGGAGGCCAAAGCAGGTGGATCACTTGAGGTCAGGAGCTCGAGACCAGCCTGGCCAACATGGTGAACCCTCATCTCCACTAAAAATACAAAAATTAGCCAGGTGTGGTGGTGGATGCCTGTAATCCCAGCTACTCCAGAGGTTGAGGTGGGAGAATCGCTTGAACCCAGGAGGCAGAGTTTGCAGTGAACCAAGATTGCGCCACTGCGCTCCAGCCTGGGTAACAGAGTGAGACTCCATCTCAAAATAGAAAAAAAAAGAAAGAAAGAAAAAAGAAAAACAACACTGTCCCATGTATAAATTTAAATTTTGAGGAATCTGAGAATTTAGATTCATTTTAGCCTGGAAAAGACCTATTTGTCTCCTACGATACACTCATCTGAATTACTAAAAATGAACAATAAGAAGTTTTGCAAAATATCATACAAATTATAGCACACTATAAATTCAATACATAATTGCAATAAAAAGAGTGAAAAAAATTTCCCCCTTTGGTAAAAATCACATTAAATCAGTGGATTTGAAAAGCTGCTCATAATGTATACAAATGTAAGCAGCATAAAGCTGCAATGTGTTAGCTCCTTTCTATAACCAGGAGAAGACCTCATGGAATCTCTGAAATTCTCTAGGGATATCTCTTACTTTTCGTCTCTATTTTGTGTCACAGATTTCAGTGCTACTTTATACCAGAATGGTAGCAGTTTCTACTCATTAAGAAAGTATTTCAGCATGCTATCATAGAAGAAAGCCTAGTGTATACACAAAAAGATCTAGCATCTTCACCAACTTAGCTACTACATCAACACAATTATATAACCTAGGACAAGTCACTTGGTCTCCGTACAGTTTAGCTTCTTCACGTATAAACTGACAAGGGGTTGAACTAGATTATTTTGTACCAGGGCTAATATTCTATAATTTTTATAAAATCCATCAATAATGGGGTCACCACAGAGAAGGAAACATTTCTGTGATTGTTTCTCAAAAGTAGCCTGGCCTGATCTTCACTGCTGCACATCCCTGGACAAGTAGGTCTTTAATTTGCTACATTCTCTTCATCGTCTTTAACCACCCAGTGAATATCTCAAAAAAAACCAAGAATTGGTTAAGTAAAGTTTATACAATAACAAGATAAGCTTTTAACAAATATGTCTTAGTTATTATTATATATTTGTTTAAAGTTATAAGACATAAATTGGGCAATTCTTTTCACAAATTATTTTGTCTGAGACTCACTATTTACTTCAACCAAGTCACAAATAGTCTGATTTTGTTATTAAATGCCCTCTCAAAAAAAAATTCTAGTTCTACTGTGTTTAGCTAGCAAGAGTTCTGCTCTGTATTTCACATATCTAAAAGGCCTCATGCACATTATAAGCAAATAACTATTCTCACTACACAAGCAGATGCTAAAGCAACCTAGAGATTGAATAAATTCTGTGAGGATCCTTCAGTGTCTGCAAGAGACAGTATTTTTTTTTCAATCTTCTTTACTTTGTAAATTCGATCAGCTTTGTAAATTCGATTTACTTAAAATTCGATCTACTTGAATTTTAAACTTAGAGAGGTTAAAATTCTATTAACCTCTCTAAGTTTACACTTGAGATCTTCCTCCTGCCAAATAATCCTCAAAGGAAGTGGAGAGCCCCGAAACCAAAGGATCTAGGCATGTCCCGCAGCTCCTGTTCAGCCCTGCCCTCTTAGGCTTTCTATAATCAAGGGCTGAGCTGGCCACGTACCTTTAAATGGTTTGACCTCAAGCAACATTTTGCGAACATGAGCATTAAAAAAATTTGGGAACACAGAATGTGTTTAGAAATTTCCAATAACTTGAGAGGCCTTTAAGAGTCAAACTGCTCGAAATGAAAACAGTGAAGGAGTAGGTGACCAGTATTAATACAATTAAGTTAAAGCTTATGGACATTAAACCTTCTCTTCTGTGATTTCTGATCCTCAAACATTTACTTTCAAAAGTAGGCTCTCTTGTTTGGGTCCTTTTTTGTCAAAATAATGAGAACATTTAGTAGCAAGCAGAGGAGCATACCTTGATCCCAAGCCGTCATTTCTGCCGTGATAATCACAGGTGCACTGTGAAGGACATGAACAGCCCACTCCTTCCAAAATACTAAGAAGAATGCACAGACATGCAAAGAGATGCATCACTCCTTTTAGAGGTTATTTAAACAAAAGGTAACCAAATCCTAAGCATTCAGAAACTGGTGTGCCCAGAATGCAAACAGCCATTTAGTAACAGCAGATTACACAGGATTAGCTGAGATCTGCAGTTACTTAACCTTCAAGTGTATCTTGCAGGAGATCAATTGACCCAGCCTTTGAATACAGTTTCAGCAAAGTAACGCATTCTAAGGAAAATGAAAATCAAACACATTACAAGCAATTTCAATAGTTACCCATAGCCTTGATTTGCAAGGAAATGCCTATTAAATCCCTTTCCTCTGGATGTACTTGCCACTACACCTTAAAAGTATACTTAATGTTAAAAATAATTTGATCTTAGCAGATGTTAGAAAATTCTGTAGATTATTTACATGTTACAACATTATAAAACGTTTTGCATTTGGTTTTTGCCAGCATGCATAACTGTTTTACAAAATTTAGTTTTAAAAATAGAGGCACATGACAAAAGAATTATTTAGAAAAAAGTTATTGATGTTGCCACATCCTGGTTATCTCTAAAAATGAAGTAAAACAAGTCCATTACATAGATTTTATGGGGAAAATGCTTCAACCAACCACTCATGTGGCAGGACTAAGTTCTCCAGTGAGAATGTGTTCTAAGACTTCCAGATCATCTCAGTGTGTGGAAGGTTTATCCCAGCACATTTATTTTTAATGCAGGCAACTATCTCTGTTCAATAGTTTCCCAAGTTATCTGCATCAAAGCCATATTTGAAGATCAACTCTAATTCTCTTAGCTATATTAGGCTCTATCAGAAAATATAAATTATATGTAATTAAATCTAAAACTATCTCCACACATAAAATGGAAAATTCACAGAGTCACTCAAGGATTTAAGTAATAAATATATGTCATTTAACCTTCTTAGTGGCTACTTCTAACCATCCTCTTTAAACTAAAAACTTTTTTAAAAGAAAATTCTATAAAAAAAGCACATTACAAGAAATGTTGAAAACTAATAGAATTCATATAAAAACCAAAGTCTGACAAACTGTGCTCAATTAAAATAAAATATTGCAGGTTTCCAGATTCTGCACAATTCATTTGTTCATCAAATATTTACTGAGTACTTACTCTCTGCTGAGCACTGAGGGATACAAAGATGAACAAGACAGTTATTACACATAAGGAACTCACACGATAAAGAGAGGAACAGAGTACTAAAGAAGCACAAGAAAAGAACATCAAACCCAGCTTATGTTAGTCAAGCAAGACTTCCTAAGGTGGGTGGTGCCTGGCTGCCATTTACAGGGTGCATGATGATGTATTATGAGAAAATCCAAAAAGGGGCATTGCAAGCAAAGGGAATAGTGGGAACAAAGGGAGAGAAGAGAGAATGAGTGTATTGTCTTCAGTGAACTGCAAGCACTTCTTGTTGCTCAGGCATAAGATTTTGAGGCAGGAATTTAAAAAAGATAAAGCTGGAGAGGTAAGTGGGATGATGTTTTCAAGGAAACCCTTCGATTGGACGGAGAGCTTACGCTCAGCCGGTAGGCAATGGGAGCAAAAAGAGTTAGACTTCAGAGTGGCACATCAGCTTACCCTTTTAGGAAGAATTCTCTGCTGGCAGTATGGAGAAAAGGTTTAGATAGAGCAAGCAACAAGAAAGGAGGAGGCTTCCGGTGGATGTCTGTGGTTATAGTCCAGGAGAGCGGCCATCAGGCTGCAGCCTTGACTGCTGTGCTGGAAATAGTTAGGATAATGCAGCTTCAGGAAACATCCAGGTGAGAGAAATAATTGATTAGGTGTAGGGATGAAGGGATTTAAGAGCAATCCTCAGGTTTCCCAGTGCTGGAGATGCAGTGAGAGGTGGTGGCCCTGAGTTTTTTAGCACAAGAGGAAGGAGAAATAGGATGGGTAAAGCTCTGGTCGCCAAATGACCAAGAGATTTTTTGAATTATTAATTTCATGGATATCACGACTTACACGGAGGCAAGACGTGCCAAATTGAGTATAGAAATGCTGTTTAAAGATAAAAACACACACACAAAAAAACAATAAAGATAAAAACGTCAGAAATTAGTAAACTAAGAGGTCAGAGGGAACTATGTAACCAAAGTCAGGTCTTCCTAGTTTTATCATGTAAGCAAATTAATTGATAATATAGCATTGAAATATAAGTACTGTACACCGTTGAACTCCTTTATATTTGAGGCAAAGTTGTTTCTTGCTTATCGCTGGAAATGAGTTCACGGCCTTGCAAACTGGAACTCTTGAGTCCATTTTTCTAGACGTTATTACAGATGTTGTCCTGGCCTTTTAATGGCTCTGGGACTTTGGGCACAGATTTCACTATACTCTCCCTGTAAAAAGGTTCACCTACAGTAGACAGGATGAGCAAAGAGCTAGCGACACAAAGCATTCAGAACTCTCTGGGAACACTAAACATTTTATTTGGCCATGAAGAAAGACAAAAAGCTGAAAAGTCCCTTTGAGGGTATGTTAAAGAGGGCCTTGAAAATCCAGCTGAGGGGTTTATACTTAACTTGGTGGGCAAGTGAAGGTTTTCTAGCTAAAGATTTTGGGCATTGGAACTTTATTTTTAAAAGATTAGCTATGAAGTTGTATTGATTTGCAGTTGTATTGTATGTATTGATTGCTGTGGGAAAGTCAGAAAGTGAGGAGATAAGGTAGGAGATTACTATAGCAGTTTGCCTTTCCATATACATAGAGGACTGTACACAAAAAATTAATGCCTAGATTGTACTTAACATGCTAAATAAACAATTTACAGGAAGACAAAATAGAGATTAAAAAATACAATACGCAAAGATACACAACCTCACTAGCAGTTGACGAAATGTGAAATAAAACGAATTTAAGTTAGAGTACATAACTCATAATTTAAATATATACAGCACCTATTAGCAGGAATATGCAGTGAAAATCTCACTTAGATAGTGCCAGTATCAGTGTAAACTAATTCTATCTTTCCAGAAAGCAAACTAGCAACAATAATAGTGTTTTTGTATTTGTATCCAGTATTTCTAGTCTGAAAAAACCACTCGAATAGAATAACTTCTCCCAAAGAAAAATATATTTATACTAAAATGTTTTCAGTGATACATCCATGAAACTAAAAATTGGAAAGCAATTTAATTGTCTGCTATATAAACAATGGTATATTGTACTATGCTTAATAGTCATTTAAAATGACAACTATGCAAGTCTCCAAATTCATTCAACATTGAAAAAATATTTATTGAGTGCCTATTACATACCAGACAGCATTGGGTATATGTGCTAAGGATCCATCAAAGAACAAACATATAAAAATCTCCACTCTGATTGATGTTAACTCTGGTGGCAAATGTATGGAGTAGATATGCAGGAAATGATAATAAAAATTTCAGAAAACATAAAAATATGCATAGAGGTTATAATGCCATATTATATATATATATGTATATATATATGTGTATATATATGTATATATATGTATATATATATGTATATATATGTATATATATGTATATATATATGTATATATATGTATATATACGTATATATATATGTGTATATATATATATAAATTGACAAGATTTTATTTAGAAACCATCATGTTTAATGTTCATTTGATTATTTTTGTTTAATAAGTTAATAATTGATGTAAATGTTAAAATGTTGAAATGCAAAAATGCTTTCTATTCTAACAGGGAACATCCAACAACTCATTTCATAATTATCTAGAATTATTAATTATTATTGTTATTATTAATTTATTCTAACATTAAATTAGTGACTACTTCTATTCCAATGGAGGAGCCAGGGAAGTTAAAGGTTATCAGTGCAGTGTAATGCATGCCGTAATAGGGAGAAAGAAAGGGGGGCCTTAACCTCAGATGCCTTAATTCATCAAAGGAGATAAGCAATAAGTTGACATATCAGGACATAGAGAAGCATGCACTACAGCAGCCAAAGCATAAGCAAAAGAAGCATGAGCTGCACCTGAGGAACTTACAGTCTAACAGGACAATGATTTATGTCTGCATTTGATCTAAATGGACTCCTATTTAAAATAAAAGCATTGCCAAAAACTACAGTGTTTTGATAGTATGTCCTTTTCTCTCCTTTCAGATTCTTCCAGAAGCCAGTGGGTTTTGAGATACATCCATTGGTAAAATACTTGTTACATGCATTGTTTGATGAGTCTGACATTTGAACATGGCAAGCATCGCCCTCCGAAACCTACAATAAAAAAAGAAAAATCTGGCATTAACTCTTAATGATTTGAAACTTCTAAAGCATTTTAAAATATGGCTGATGCCACTACTGTTAATTTACATCTCTGGATAGATTGCTGCCTCCAACTTTAATATCTCCTGTTGAGAACCTTTATAAATACATAAAGTATATGGTACATTTAAAGACCAATTTTGTGCTGTTGATTCTACAGATTTCCTGTTGAGAACCTGTATAAATATATAAGGTATATGGTACAATTAAAGGCCAATTTTGCACTGTTGATTTTATAGATTGAAGACATCTAATAAAAGTAAATATTTATATATATTTAAAAGGATGCTTCTAATGTCAGGTGCCACGAGTTGTTTATTTGAACTAACAACCTGTGTTTCATGCCTCTGTTCTTCCCAGCAAAGGCCAGTTGAAATTAAGGGGGCTTGGGAATGACTGAATTTTCCAAAAGAACTACCAGCAGATTCTGATTTTAAAATGTGTTCTTCATTCTTCTTATGTAGTCTGTTTGGTCTGTAAAATTTTATGTTTCTTCACATACCTGTAGCTAAAGCTGCTTTCTCAAACATTGTCATTCCAGGATAAAATTACCTAACTTCTGCTGAAATTTTCTGGCCAAATATTTAAGCACAGTAGATTGATTTATTCCATCTTTCCAGCAGTAACGCAAATAAAACAATCTAAACTTCACGGAGAAGGCAGGAAAGGGACACTTTGCTGAGAAATCCAAAAAAGAGAGGTTGGAAGAATTCTCTTGTATCCTGAAGCCTTTTATGTTGGCACTGAACTTTTCTCTTGTATTTTAATGATATGTCTTCTTGTAAACATACATCTATACTACCCACCAAGGGAGCCCAATATTGTCTCATCTATTTTCCAGTAATAGAATCACTCTTTTCTTTGGAAACCACTATTCCATATATTTTGGGGTGGGGTAACCATTTGAACCAAGCTGACCACTGACATTCCAGGAGCTTTTCTGCCAGAGAGCTATCTGAGATGCAGTTGGCATTTGGGGATGCTTAGCTGGTAGAACTTGGGTCTTGGGTTGCCCATGATAATCTCTGCCACCATTTGGGAAGAGTCTGTTACAAATCTGGATCTCTAGGCACTTAAGGTCCTAGATGCTGCTCCAGTCACATGAGCCAAATAAGCTTTATGCTAGCTGAAAGTGGGTTTCTGTCACTTTCTCCCAAAGAGTCTTAACATTCTTTTTATATCAGTTTTATTTTGTATTTGCAAGCATTTTAGACATTACTTACTTTTTATTAGCAACCACATAAATGCAGGGGTTGTAGAATGTAGAAGATTTTGCAAATAGTGGAGCTATGATGGCCATGGCAGGAGGAATCTTCTTTGGGTCACCAAAAGAAGCCCATAAGCACACGATGGAATAAGGGGACCATGCCACCAGAAACATGCAGATCATTATCACAGACATCTGAAAAGAAATAAATATCCACCAAACCCAATATTTAAAATATTTAAATATAAATATATCTAAAGTAGGGTAAAAATCTATCTCAGTTGGAATTTGAATATGTATATGTTGTTGATGACATAAAGGAAACAGCTGAGTTTTTGCCTTCAATGTTCTTTGTTCAGGTGCCTGAAGTCATCTGTGATAATGAGACCTTGTGAAATGGATATATCAAGAATAGATAACATTGCTTTTAAGAATGTTACACACATGTAAAGAATGCCCTCTTTCTTTCTGTATACTAGGAGAGAGTATTAAAGCTAACTTGAATGAAAGACTGATGAAAACCCACCCTACCCAACTTCAAGTCATTGTGCTATGAACTGCTGGCATGGCTATTATTATTATTATTATCACCATCATTATTATTTGTTCTTACTGGGATTATCTGCTAAACTAAAATATAACTTTCTAACTTTCTAAACTCAATCTGGAAACAAATACAATCCTATCTTGAGCTCATTGAATTCTAACACAAGCCATTTCTGCTGAATAAATATTACACACAGTGCAGATAATTTTGTAAAGGACCTTTCTTGCATTCTGTTTCAATGGAAAAAATTATATTTTTATATTGCTTCTCTGGATTGCCTGCTAAAATTATGGAACAGAGGTTAAGAAGACATAAACCCATAAGGACAGAGAATCAGAGATTAGACAATATATTTTTTTAATGGAAACAATGACCATTGGACAAGTGGCAAATTATGTAAGAAACATGAAAATAATTTTATAAATAAGTAAATAAATAATGTTAAAAAGCCAACTATGAGGGAAAACCAGATACAGATCAATCCCTACTACAGAGCTACAGAAAGTCTAGTAACAAAGGGTACCAGAAAACTCTGGATGTGGGGGTGCCCATGGAGCTCAAGATAGAACTGGTTGAAATCTGCAAAGAAAAGAAAGTAGTTAGACTTCCAAATCTTCTCCCTGTCCACTCAGTCTACTCAATAACTTCCCCTTCCTCTCCCTGGAAGACTTCCAGAGGCTCAGTATATATTTTTTTAAAAAGGCTAATTTGCAAAACTCAGGACACAGGGATACCAGGTTCAGCTAAGCACTTCAGTACTGTACTGAAAAGAGGGGTATCTGTGCGCTGATCACTCCCTGCACTAAGTGTGAAAAAACTTGGAGATAGACTTTTACCTCCCACCCAGAAACATGAAAGAAACTGATCTGCCCAGAATAAAATACCTAGACAGTTAGAAATTCCCCCAAACCTCTATTCCATCATTTTAGAAGGCAATCAGGAGGGAGCAACATGAAAAATATAATTTTCCATTTAAACAAGATACAAGAGAGCTCCTTTACAAAATTATCTGCATTGTGTGTAATATATATCCAGCAGAAATGGCCTGTGCTAGAATTCACTGAGCTCAAGATAGGATTATATTTGTTTCCAGATTGAGTATGGAAGTTAGAAAGTTGTTGTTGCTGTTGTTTTGATTATCAGATAATCACAGTGATGATGGTCATAATAATAATACCTACAGAGACAATTAGAAATTCTCCCAAAAGAAACATCTCACTAATGAGCATCTCCATGCTTACAATCAACATTTTTAATGCATCATTCTTAAGTATGAGGGGACAATCATTGACCACCAGACATTAAGAAAACTTTTACATTGACAGGCAAAGAAAAAAAAAAACAGTACAGGAACTGAGGGGAAACAAAAATATGTGGTAAACAGAAGGAAATATAAATATATACGTAATGTCACAGAAATAACAGAAGACATACATCTACAAAACAAGGAGAGAATAAAGTATAAAATAGCTGTTTTAGCAACAAAAATGGTTTTTAACTCTAGAAGAGAACCTAGGCAATACCATTCAGGACATAGGTACAGGCAAATATTTCATGATGAAGATGCCAAAAGCAATTGCAACAGAAGCAAAAATTGACAAATAGGATCTAATTAAACTAAAGAGATTCTGTACAGCAAAAGAAACTATAAATAGAGAAAACAGATAACCTACAGAATAGGAGAAAATTTTTGCAATCCGTGCATCTGACAAAGATCTAATATCCAGCATTTATAAGGAACTTAAACAAATTTGTAAGAAAAAACAAGCAACCCCATTAAAAAGTGGGCAAGGGATATGAATAGGCATTTCTCAAAAGAAGACATACATGCAGCCAACAAACATGAAAAAAAAATAAAGCTCATCACTGATCCTTAGAGAAATGCAAATCAAAACCACAATGAGATACCATCTCATACAAGTCAGAATGGCTATTAATAAAAAGTCAAAAATAACAGATGCTGGTGAGGCTGTGGAAAATACTATTACACTCTTGGTGGGAGTATAACTTCGTTCAACCATTGTGGAAGATTGTGTGACAATTCCTCGAAGACCTAGAGACAGAAATACCATTTGACCTAGCCATTATTTTACTGAGTATATACCCAAAGGAATATAAATTATTCTATTATAAAGACACATGCACATGTATGTTTATTGCAGCACTATTCACAATAGCAATCATGGACATGACATGGAATCAACCTAAATTCTCATCAATGATAGACTGGATGAAGAAAATGTGGTACATATACGTCATGGAATACCATGCGGCCATAAAAAGAAATGAGAGCATGTCCTTTGCAGAGACATCAATGGAGCTGGAGGCCATTATCCTTAGCAAACTAATGCAGGAACAGAAAACCAAATACCATATGTTCTCTCTTATAAGTGGGAGCTAAATGATGAGAACACATAATTACATGGGGGCAAGCAACACACACTGGGGCCTGTCAGAGGGCAGAGGGAGGGAGGAGGGAGAGGATCAGGAAGAATAGCTAATGGACGCTGGGCTTAATACCTGGGATGATCTGTGCGGCAAACCACCATGGCACACGTTTACCTATGTAACAAACCTATATATCCTGCATATGTACCCCTCAACTTAAAATAAAAGTTGGAAATTTTTTTTAAAATGGTTTTTATCCTATCTGTAGGAGTGAGAGTAGAATGTTAAAAATGTAATAGAAAGGTTGTATGATATTATCAGACTGGGATCAGGGGAGGTGAATCAGGTAAATTATCTAAGTGCAGGGTCAGATCCTGTTTTTACTTAAAATTTGTATTTTGTTCAACATAATTTTTATACTAATATTGTTTTGCTTTTGTTACTTTTTTGGTTTTTTGTTTGAGACAGAGTTTCGCTCTTGTTGCCCAGGCTGAAGTGCAATGGCACAATCTTGACTCACTACAAACTCCACCTCCCAGGCTCATGCAATTCTCCAGGCTCAAGCAATTCTCCTGGCTCAGCCTCACAAGTAGCTGGGATTACAGGCACGCACCACCATGCTCGGCTAATTTTGTATTTTTCGTAGAGATGGGGCTTCTCCATGTTGGTCAGGCTGGTCTCAAACTCCCAACCTCAGGTATCTGCCTGCCTCGGCCTCCCAAAGTGCTGGGATTATAGGTGTCAGCCATCACACCTGGCCCAATATTGTTTTTTTTAAGTACTAGATTAAACTACTTTTTTTAATTAATGAATTTTTTGGTGCTTGCTTGAATTTTGCACCCAAGGGTTGGCCTTCACTTAACTCAGTCTTATCCTAGACCTAGATATGGTTGAGGAAATCTCCCAGAAAGTAGAAACAAAAACAAACAAACAATCACCACAAAAGAAACAAACAAAAATAGACAATATGGGAGATAAAATTTAAGAAAATTAGTGGATAAGTCTAGAAGATGAAATATCCAAATAAAAGAATTCCAGGGAAAGAGAAAAGAAAAAACACAGGGACGGGAATCATCAGAGAAATCATACTAGAAATCTCCTGGAAGAGGAAGACCAGAGTCTCTACACTGAAAGTACTCACCAAGTACCCAGCACTGGATAAATACTCATACCAAGGCACATCAGTATACATTTTCAGAAAACTAGAGACACAGAGAAGAACCTATAAGCTTCCAGAGAGAACCCACAGATCATCACAGAGCATCAGCCACCAGAATGCCATCAGCCTTTGTAGCAGCAGTGCTGGAAGCTAGGAGACTGTAGAGCAATGCCTTCAAAACTCTTTGAATATTACTTTTGCACCTAGAATTCTAGACCAGGCAAATTTACTATCATATATGATAGTAAAATTAAGACATTTTCAGTTATGCAAAGTCTTAAAATATTTACCTCTCCTGTAACCTCAGGAATTAATTGGAGAATGTGTTCCACCAAATCAGCGAAAATAAACTAAGAAGGAAAAAAAAGGAAGACAAGCATTCCAGAAAAACAGGGGATTTGATCCTGGAAGGAGGCAAAAGCATCCCGAGCTGGTGATGAAGGGAGACTGAGGATGTTGGCTTTCTGAGCAGCAGTCCTCAGGAGAAAGCAATTCAAACCAGAGCAAAAGGCCCCAGAGAACCAGGAGGATGGCTTCAAGAAGAGGATAAACTGCATCACTTCTGTGGTGTGTTTAAACATACTGAGAGCAGGGCAAGAGCCTCTTTAGCCAGATATTGTTAACATTATACTGACAGGGAAGGAGGGAGAAAGGTGTGGAGGAAGAGTTGGGCAAGCAAGTGGGTGGTGTAAGAGAACAAATCCTCATCATCCATAGTAGGAAATCAAGAGATGGTGGCCAAAAAAATATCAAAAAGAGCAAACAGCATATCATTCAGAAATAAGGAGGCAAGTGGATGGGCGCAGTGGCTCATGACTGTAATCCCACACTTTGGGAGACTGAGACAGGTGGATCACCTGAGGTTATGAGTTTGAGACCAGCCTGGCCAACACGGTGAAACCCCATCTATACTAAAAATACAAAAAAATTAGCTGGGCATGGCAGCAGATGCCTGTAATCCCAGCTACTCAGGAGGCTGAAGCAGGAGAATTACTTGAACCCGGGAGGCAGAGATTGCAGTGAGCCAAGATTATGCCATCGCACTCCAGCCTGGATGATAAAAGCGAAACTCCATTTCAAAAAGAAAAAAAAAATGAAAACAAAAACAAAATGAGAAATAAGGAGGCAAACAGAAGAAAGAGTAGAGTGAGAATTGGAGATGAGGGAGAGAAGACTATGGTGGTACCAGGGACTCTCAACTATGAGTGGGTAAAAGCTCCATGACAACAATTTTTCAAGGATTTTGACCTCTTACCTTTGTTACATCTATCTGATCTGACCAGTCTCTGTAGAGGGACTCAGTGCAGTCACTGGTAGTGTGATGTTTGATGGATAGTGTGACATGGTAATAGCAGTAAAACATCACTGTCAAGGGCACAATAAAATTTATCGCAATAACTGCCATGGTGTAAGACACAAAAGATCTGAAAATAAGAAAAGGCGATCATGATTGCTCATTTAATGTACTAAATGGGGAAACAGGAAAGAGGAGATAATTATTTAAAATTATACTGGTAGTCATTATATTGTTAAATAGTTTAAGAAGTATATTTGACTTTTAGTTCATTTAGGCCAGGAATTGGGAAACTATGGACTATAGGCCTATTCCAGCTCATCACTCATCTTTGTAAATAAAGTTTTATTGAAACACAGCCATGTGTCCTCATTTACATATTGGCTATGGCTGCTTTTACAGGATGATGACAGAGTTGAAGAGCTGTGATAGAGACCATTTGGCCTATAGAGCCTAAATTATTTACTTTAAATTATTTTCAAGACAGAATCTCACTCTGTCACCAAGGCTGGAGTACAGTGGTGCAGTCACTGTCTTAAACTCCCCAGCTCAAACCAATCCCCACTTCAGCCTGCTGAGTAGCTGAGACCACTGGCTTGCACCAATACACACAGCTAATTTTTTTTTCTCTCTCTTTTTTTTTTTTTTTGGTAAAGACAGGGTCTCAATATGTTGCCCAGGTTGGTCTCAAACTCCTGGGCTAAAGTGATCTTCCCTCCCCAGCTTCACAAAGTGCTGGGACTACAGGCATGAACCACCGTGCCCAGCCTTTACTTTTTGAATCTACAGAAAATATTTTAGATTTAGATCTGGTTTGAGATTTAGAAATTTTCTGGTTTGAGATTTTAGAAGTTTTTATGTCATCCTTCATTTCTTTTAATGAACTAAATTATCCTGTTGTTCCTGGAAAATATATAGAAGCCTCACTAACTAGCAGGCAAATCTTTGCACTGCTTGTACTTTTGCTGTGCAGTTCTCAGAATGTGCTTGAACACCAGACCATCCTGAAAAGACAGCAAGGAGGCAGCCTGGGCTCTTGCCAGAGCTGTACACTCTGTCTAGCTTCACTATTCCTTTCCCTGCTTATGATCCTACCTTTGAGATGTGCAGATATTGGAAGGGTGATTGGAACCCTGCGTTGCTGTCTTAAGAGAGAACACTGGGCAGAATGGAAGGAATGGGGTAAGGGAGACATAGGGAGCTAGATGACCTTTACTTGCAAACAAGCATAAGTCACTTTTCTCAATTCCGACTTTTGCTAGAATCACATCACCACTACCAAGTAAGCACTTTGCTATCTCTGTATGAGGAACACATGATCTGAGCTTAAATTTGAAAGGGTGAGAAAATGTCTACATTAGAAGCATTTGATTATAACATGTAAACTTGTCTCTTACCTATCATTTTTCCTCCAGTTTATGGTACAGGTAGCACCAGTAGGATCTGGGGCATAACTAGCCCACCCAATGATAGGCATCAAAGCCCAAAACAGGCCATTAATCCAGGCTCCCAGAATCATGACAATGTAAGTATTGGTGGTCATTCTTCTCCCTATTATCAAGCATAGAAAATATTAGCATCATTTGCCATTGATGGGACTCAGTTTTTTAAACTTGCTTGATTCATAAGTGTTAGCAAGTAAATTCTTTACAGAGCACTTTAGTTGGCCTTAGGAGCCAAAACATGGATGCAACTCCAAATAAAAGTAATAAATATATTCTCCCTTTTTACCAAGCCTATCTACATAAGTTCACATTCTGGGAAAAATGACATTTAAGCTGAAACCTAAATGAGAAAAGAATCAACCAGAGGATAAGCAGGAAGAGGAGCTTTCCAGACCTAGGAAAACAGCAAATATGAAGGCCTCGTTCTGGGCTTGGTCCGTGCCCCAAAGTGCAGGTGGCATTATGAAATTTGGATTTTATTCTAAGTACAATAGGAAGCCATTGAAACATTTGAAAAATTATTGCCAAAGAAATAAGACTGAACCTAACTACAAACCATTAGGTTTATATATTAGTGTATACATATTGAATGGTCATTAGTCAAGAAATGAATTCATTAAGAAAACTGAGAAAAGTGCTGTACCTATGTCAGGAAGGCAGATGGTCAGATATCGGTCCACAGCCACGACCGTGAGCAATCCAATGCTTGCCATTCCAAAAAAAATATTCAATCCAGCATAAACCTGAAAACCAAAATTGAAAAGACTCTACCATTCTAAACACCCTCCCAAGAAACATTTAGATTTTTGTACCGTCATTAGAATATATCTCAAATATACTAAATGTTTTTTACTTTACTACTTTAAAATATATCTTCATTATCAAATTGTAACTTGTTTAATAAAAGAATTTATGGCAAGTAGTTTGTAATTTTATTAACTAAAATGAACCTTTTGAAAATTTTAAGACTTACAGTGAAATTTCTGTACAACACTCTATAAACAGAATGCAGAACCACCACAAACCAGCAAAAGACTAGTACTCCGAAGATGGGCAATTCAACAGGAGGAAAAGACAAACTCAATAGAAAAATGACCAGATGATGAATGGGTTATTCATACAAGCCCATTGGCATTTGAATATTTATAACATTAAACAAATGACCACAATAAATATTCAAAAAAATACTGATTATAAGATGGCATTTCACACTCATGAAAATGAAAATTTAAAAGTCTGACAATCCCAAGTGTTAAGGAGAATGTGGAGTAATAGACGTTCTCATAATTTGAATAACTATTTTGGACAGCAATTTGGCCACTTCTGATAAAGTTGAAGATGAACATTCTCTACAACTTAACCATTCCACTCCTAGGCAATGTGTCTAGAGAAACTCACATATTGCAGAAGGAGACATATATAAGAACATTTATTGAAGTCTTGTCTGTGATAGAAAAAAAAAATGGGAACAAATGTCCAATAACAGTAAAATGAAAAAGTACATTGGGCTATGTTCATAAAATGGAATATTATATAGCAGTTAAAATGAATGACTTACAGCCATGTCCATCAACATAGATAAACCTCAAAAACATAATATCTAACAATGAAAGGAAATTGCATAATGCAAACAATATGATATCATTTACACAAAACCTAAAGTATTCAGACAGTATCTGGTTTACATGCACATATATAAGATAGAAAAACATTCATGGGAGGAATAAGATTGATTTTTAGCAGCTTAACTTCCTCCTCTTCCTTCCTGGGGCCTGGGGCTCTTCTTTTTCTATGGTTGCCTTTATCAAGCTTCAATTAACATGCTATCCTGACAGCACTTTTGTCTCAGTATCTGTATAGTTTTAGATCTTTAAAAACAAAAACAATCTGAAGCACAGATTGCAAAACATTAAGATTTCACAAAACTGGCTGGTACTTACGTGGACATTCTGTATTCACTACTATGTTGTTCTCTATAATTTTTAGCTTATGATAGTAAACTGTTAAAAGAATTAGGCCAAAAGTAATATTTGCCTACTATCTTTTTTCTTTTTTTCTTTTCTTTTTTTATATTCTTTTTTCAGATTCTGCAGAATATTTGCCTAATATCTTAAAGCAAATTACTATTAATACATTTTCTTTTTAGTAAAAAAATAACAAATACATTTAGTAACAATTCTTATGGAGGACTTTCTATAAGAAAAAATTCAACAACATGGTAGTTTAAGTATCTTCCATAATATTATGATTAAATCACTAAATGCTTTATTGTTTCAGATGAAAGCAGGGTATTTCCTTTTTAATTTGCAATATGCAAATTTTCATTTGAATATACAAATCAGCATTCTTCCCAGTTGAATGCTAGTTGTTTTGTTTGTTTCTTCCTTTGGGTTGGGAGAATTTGGAAAATGTAACAATGGCTAGTAATTTTATTTCTCTTATTAAAGAATATATTCCTAGTCACTTCTGAAGTTGTTTTCCACAAACGCACTATATCTAATATCCTACAATATCTTATTTGATTTAAACTCTTGGGATTCTTTTTAGACATTTAAATTTACATTTCTTTAATCCACTTATTTTGCTTTCATTCTAATGATCTCCAATACCTGACAGCCTGCATATCCAAATTTCCAACTTCCATACAGATCTGAGGCAGCAGACATGGGATAGCCAATGCTACTGACCCCTATATCAGTAACAGCCAGGTTAATAATAATTGCATTTGTGGGTGTCCGAAGTTCCTTGTACTTAATGAAGATGCCCAGAACTATTATGTTGCTGAGAATACTTATCATACCTGAGAACACACACAAAAAATATGATGCATTTTGTTTAATTTAACTCAAAATTAAATATTTAAGCCCCTTTAAAAACATAACAGATCTATTTTAGTTGATTTATTTGAAGAGCTCCTGCTGTTCTTAAAACTGTGTGTAACATCTTCACATCCCTTCTGTGAAATAGAAATAAGAAAATTAAAACACAAAGAATCTGCCAATTGCACAAGCCAGCACTGAAGGCTGGTTTTAATGTCATCGCTATTGAGTGTTCTGTCCTTGACCCTCCTTCATTGGCTTTTTAGGACAAATGTGACTGACCATACCCTCTTTTTGGCAGCTTAACTTCCTCCTCTTACTTCCTGGGTCCTGGGGCTCTTTTTTTCTATAGTTGCCTTTATCAAGCTTCAATTATTATACTATCCTGACAGCATTTTTGTCACTATTTCAGCCATGACAGAAGCTCATTCCACATCTTCTCTTTTCCTTCAACTCATTGTTGTTAAACATTTACTAAGCATTTACCATAAGTAAAATCATATGACTATTCCAGTATTTCTTGAAACTCAACATGTCCAAATTCTTCATCCAACACACACACACACACACACACCCCTACCGTGATAGAAGAATGCATACTACAAGACTTGACTCTCCAGAGAGGAAGTTGAGCCAGCTTTTTGGTTCATAGAGAAGCCTCACAGCTGATACCAGCCGAATCAAGTTCTTGACTGTTTGCCTGCAGGTTCAGAGCCTCATTGTTGTCAGTGCCCCAGATTGGTTGCACTGAGGCAGACAGATAACTACACTTATCAACCAGAATGCCACTGCATTAATTTACACTGAGAAGTATTGTTGAGTGTACTGGATGTGCATGTTCAACATCCCCTATATGCTGCAAAGGGCAAAAGCCAGATATGGGCCATACTAGGTCCTAATGAGGTGTAGGGGATGGAGTGTGAATAGATTTCAACCAAGAAGCTAGAATCATTACTGGATTATTAGAGACTAAAGGCGGGTTGTGCAACAAGCAGGAATAGAGTTGAATTCCCCATCAAGAAAATAATTACTTGGTGATCAATCTCCAACTATTGTCAGAGAGGGACAGTTTCCAAGCACCAACATACGACAATACCAGCTCAGTAAAAACTTTTAGCATATCTTGGCACTTCAGTCAGAACTTCTGTCTTAGCCCGTTATGCCAACCTTCCAGATTCCGGTTCTTTTCCCCTCCTTGCTTCTGGCAGAATCAGCTTGCTATAACATAGAATTAACCATGGTTCTTCTCCTCTCAAAAACTTGTAATATTACCCACTGGCTGTGGGATAAAATCCAAATGTCCCAACCTGATATTCCAGGCTCTTTGCCTCAATCTGTTGTCACTCTCTAGAAGCAAATTTCTACACTTGTCAAACGAACTTTCTATTCTAGTTATGTCCCAGATACACCATGCTTGACTCATATTTCTCCCACTTGAAGCAACCTGCTCCTTCCTTCTGCCCATCCAAATGCCAGCCATCCTTCAAACTTCAGTTCAAGCTCCTAAAGCCTTCTCCTACCCACACTCTCCTCTCCTCCCTAAATTTCCGAATGACTTGCTTATGATATAGTCTTACGTGACTCTATATAAGTTAACTGTTACTTTTCCTAGTCTTTTCATGTAGATTTCAGGCTCCTCATTATTTCTGTGGTTTTTGATTATGTGACATACAGCAGATTTATTTAACAAGTGAGCTACAACTAAAACCCATATGGCTTAGTTTCTATCATTCCTTCAAGATAATTAGCACACAATGATAGCAAATTTGATGACTCTTTGGCCTTATTTTTAGCATCTACGATTGTCGCATGTATACAAAAATACTCTGAAGAATTTAATGAAATGAAGAATCTTTCTGGGCTAGCTACAAATTCAACAATTTTCTAAAGTTAGATAAAAACAGTGCAGTAAACTGCTGCCTACCAAGTACACAATCAGAATAAAGTAACTATAATTCTGGAAGTCTCAGAAATAACGGAGGGGTGGGGTATGAAGTAAACAGTTGAGCACTTTTCTCTATTCTCTCTGCAGCTATGCCAAACACTCTGCCTTGTTTCCCCAGATGCAGGCCTTCTAATGGGTATACAATAGATCACCTGGTCGTTAGGTTTAAGTCCCATCTCACAGTCAGTCTAAACGCTAAGTAGCACTTGATATTGACTTCTCCTTCACTCTTGAAACATTTTTTCTCTTGTCTTCTGTGATTTCCAACCAATCTCTTGGACAGACCCTTCTTGGTCTACTTCCTGGCCTTTCTTTCCCTACCTGACTCATTAAATATGTGCATTGTCCAACCTTCTGTCTTGGATCCCTTTCTTTTCACATATTCTGAGTGATTTCTTCATATCCAAGGCTATACCCTGATATTTTCCAGCCTCCAGACACTCAAACCCATGTGTCCAGCTTTTTATTGGACACCTCTTAAACTAAAGTGAGAGACTTTTTCACCTGCCTCAAACCTGTTCTTCCCAGGTGTGTTTCTATCTTGATGAAGAGCATCACCACCTATTCAGTAGGTCAAAAAAGAAACCTTGGAGTCATCTTTCATACTTCTCCTCCCACAGTCCCATCATCCAATCATCAATTCTACTTTCTAGCTCTTGAATGTATCTTTCTGTCCCCACTGCCATTATGCCCTCCTCAGAATCACTGCAGTGCCTCCTATGTGGTTTCTTAGCTACCACTATCGCACATTTCTAAAATGCAAATCAGATCATGTCACTCCAGTTTCAAATCCTTTAGTGACTCCCTGTCACCTTTAAAACTTACATGGCTCATCACTGTCTGATACTCAGCCATCTTTTCCAACATATCTCTCACCCTTCATTTTACGATTCATCCATAATTATTTATCTCAGATCCTCGAATTCACCATGTCCTCTTACCTCCCAGCCTCAACTGAGGAAAGGGAGAGTGCTCAAGGACACTAAATTAACAAAATGTCTGTTGCACTGGAAGCTGGTTAAGTTTATAGGAACCAAAATCTAAATAAAAGATTAAATAAAAAATCTAAATAGGCTCTTGGTGAAAGTAACAAACGAAATAAATGCTTTCACTACACCCTTTCCCCATACTTTTGGTTTTGATTTGCACGTTTACGTGGATTTTGCTAAAGGAGGAAAATTAGGGGATCTAAAGAAAAGTAGATGCTTGATACAGGGTCAGAACAAAAGCATAAAGAGGTCAGATATGCTTCCTTCAGTTGTTCCACAAGAAACACAAGCAAACAGCGCATACTCATTGTATACCTTGATAAAGCTGACTCTTGGAGTTATATGTGAGGGCTCTACAAACAAAATGCCTGGGTTCAAATCCTGGTGTAGCTACTTAGATGTGTGTGTTGGACAAGATTCTTAAGCTTTTCATCTGTAAACTAGAGAAATAAAACCGAAAAGTAACTTACTGAATAACTTACTGAATTAGTGTAAGGATGAATTATTCTGTATGTGTAAGGTTTTAGAACAGTGCTTGGTATATAGCAAGTATTCAAATGATAACATTAGTAGCAGTAGTAAGATTACTATTATTACTACTGTTACAGAGATAAGAACTAAATAGAATATTTTCTGCATGCTGATTTTGTAACCAGGTCAAAAAAGGATAGTTCTGGTTTTGTTTTTTGTTTTTTTTTTCTGGTCATCTACAAAAAAATTAAACCAAACACTTGTATACAAAGTATTTCCATGTAATTGTTACGAGATTTTCTCTCTCTTTTTTGCAATAACAAAGAAACTAGAACTTGTTTAGTAGTTATCACACAGAGGTATTCAAATGAACGAGATAACATGTCACTAAAATCACATTTAACTGAAGAACTCACAATTTCTAGCACTGGAAGTAATATGCTGAATTATAAGGAAGAAACTAAACAATTATAAACTTGGTATAGGATGATGTGTTATATTTTTCACTCTACTTTTGAATATGTTTGAAACTTTCATAGAAGTCCACCCAAAAAATAATTAACCCAGTATAATAGAGTGACTCCTAAAACTCGTTACAGAGTATAAAGTTGAAAATTGATTGCTCAATATAAAAGTTACAGAATTCAATGATACAATCAAAAGATAGTTTCTACTGTCATTTCCCCCATCCCTTTTTTTCTGCAAATAATCCTTTACATCAATGAGTGTATGGGGAGGAAAGGGAAAAAGAAACAAATATTAGCCTAACACCTACTATTGGCATTTATGTATTATTTAATTTTATGCCTTATAACAATCATGACAGGTAATTTATTCTTATCCTTGTTTTACAGATGAGAAAATGGAAAAACAAAAAGGAGAAGGAACTTGCTCACAGTTGCAAATATACTAAAAGATGAAATCCAAAACTCAAGAGTTTCCCAATAAGTATTCTGGAGCAAGCTGAATTTTCAGACTCTGTCCTTAATGACAATATACTCTGCTCTGTCTTTTTAGGACTTTTTCTTTCCAGAACCTTTAAGTCCTTAGCTAAATTCTACCACAAAGAACAAAAATATGAGGATTATGCATAAGAATAGTAAATGATATAAAAACACATTTTTGCCATGGTGCATGCTCTTCTCCAATAAAAACTTTGACAATGCAATAACCAAATATATAGATGTTTATAAAAGAACTACTTATTACATAGAAAACTTTTCTCAGCCCCACTTCACTGCTCTTACATTATCAAACATCAAAATAACCTGCGACAATAGCCATCACTAATACTTTCACTTATCTTTCACCCACATTCTCTTATTTGATCTTTACAGCCCAGAAATAGAATATCATCATCCTCATTTACCACACGAGCAAGCCAAGTCGGATAAATGACTTGTCAAGGTTGGCCAATAATATGGAACTTGAAACGATGCATGCCTTATGCTGAAAACTTCTGCCTTTCTTCACCCTAAAGAAAGATAACTGTTAAAGATCCATACCTGCCATAATCAAGTAAGCTGCAACAATATTATGTTCAGTCTGTGAAAAGACCGAGCCATCTTCATTTTTAGAGTCTGAACTGTTGCCTAAATTATTTTTTAGCATTTTGGAGGGAAGATACTGAGACACCCTTCATAAAAAGCCTTTGATAATTATGAACTGTTTTATGAGCTACTGAGGAAAGATTTTTCAGGACCAATCATTTCCACTTAGAGACCTCAAAGAAGGGCCTTTTCATAGAGGCCCTCCCTTAACAAATTTAATTGGGCTAAAGAGGAAAGGATTTTAATTCCCAGAGTAAGGGAAAAGCTTATTAGCAAAACAAAAAGAAATACCAAGCATCACACATTTTAACCTATTTGGGCATCAGTCTTCAATCTAAGGAGATTATCAAGCACACACATCACAATTAAACAATAAACAAACTCAGGAAATCAGTGCAGGAGCAGACTTAAATGATTTCTGCTGGAAATCAGTTCTGAAATTAAAAGCCAGTCTTAGTCCTCTAAAACTGTTCAGATTAAGGTCCCTGTTTTCTGTTGACCCTTCAAGTTTTTCCGTTTTGGCTCCTTTTTTTTTCCCCCTTAATTAAAATATTAGTGATAAAGAAGTAATCTCCTTCCCACTTTCAAATCTCCCTCTCCTAAAGGTACCAGTATTGTTTGGTGCATATTCTTTCTTATGCTTTTCTCTGCTTATACAAATACGTATTCATACAAGTGTTTGAGGTTTCCTCCACTTTTTTCTTATAAACAAAAATGAGGAAAAGAAATAAGTATATATGTATATATATATATAATGCATATATAATGCAACTTGTTTTCCCCTGAGGCTGTATTATAAATTCCAGGTCAATAATCTCAGAATCTAATAAAGTCTAATTTGTTAGTAGCTACATATTTCATAGGATGGATATAACGTGATCAACTCCACCATCCACCTCAGTTAATTTATCCCATAGTTGGCTGGGCACAGTGGCTCACGCCTATAATCCCAGTACTTTAGGAGGCAGAGGAGGGTGGATCATGAGGTCAGGAGTTCAAGATCAGCCTGGCCAACATGGAGAAACTCTATCTCTACTAAAAATACAAAAATTAGCCAGGCATGGTGGCATGCACCTGTAATCCAAGCTCCTCAGGAGGCTGAGGCAGGAGAATCGCTTTAACCCGGGAGGCAAAGGTTGCAGTGAGCTGAGATTGTGCCACTGCACTCCAGCCTGGGCAGCAGAGTGAGACTCCATCTCAAAAAAAAAAAAAAATTATCCTATAGTTTGATATGCACATAATTAAAATTATCTGATGATAGTAATTGTATACATTGCCAAAGTATCTGAATTCAATTACTGGTATTATAAAGCAGAGTAAAAATACTCTGGGTTATCACATTATAACCTGAAAACTAACCCGTACATGTTTTGTTAGAATAATAAGGTATCCCTATTACCTTTTTTCCCATATTCTTTATTCCATTCACATTATTAAAATCTGATTCTTCTGAGTAAGTTTCTTAAAATCAGTAAACATTAGAGAAATGCTTAGATGCACCAAAGTTAACAGTGTAAGCACAAAACAGAACCACTAGAGGGCTATATTTACCCACTAGTTTACTATCTTTTGTAAATCCTAGAACGGCACAGGAGAAAGAAACCTAAGATAATCCTTTTGCCTCAGTTCTCTTGCCTGTGTATAAACTCAAGGTAAACAGTCTGACTTATCTGTCCCAAATCTTATAGCTATCCATACTCACATTTTATAAATGTAATGTTGTTATCGTACCTATACCAGAAAAGCGAATCTCATCAGTATTGTTTTCAAATGACCCTAGAGCAATAAACATAATACTTAAGAAGAAATCACTCCCTTTAAAAAAAATCTGTTTTTTCTTTCTTGGTTTTCTCTTTCATTCAGTATGCAAAATAAAGCTTAAAATTTTCAAATTCGCTTTGGGTCATACTACCTTCCTCTTCTGTAATAAGTTATACCTAGTTGTAGCATCTATTAAAAATTTTCCAGAAATATTTCTAAGAACTGAAAAAAAGGTAATTTCAAAGACAGCTTTCTGCTGCAGACGCAAGCTTTGACATAAGTGAGGTAGGTGCATTCAAAGTTCTTCCTTCATGAGTGATACAGAAAAGCTGTATTGGGATAAGGCTTAGAAATACATGTGAATTTGATTCAAAATAAAATGCCTCAAAAAAACCCAGAAACTAGGCCAGGCATGGTGGCTCATGCCTGTAATCCCAGCACTTTGCAAGGCCGAGGCTGGCGATCACCTGAGGTCAGGAGTTCGAAACCGGCCTGACCAATATGGAGAAACGCCATCTCCACTAAAAATACAAAATTAATTGGGCACGGTGGCACATGCACGTAGTCCCAGGTACTCAGAAGGCTGAGGCAGGAGAATCACTTGAACCCGGGAGGCAGAGGTTGCAGTGAGCCGAGATCATGCCATTGCACTCCAGCCTGGGCAATAAGAGCAAAACTCCATCTCAAGAAAACCCCCAGAAACTGTAAGGAAAAAAGGGAAAAGATATAGAAATAATAGCCTAAAGATGGCCAATGACCAATGACGAAAAGATATACATAGCTAAAAGGTGAAATCTCCAAGTGGTTTGTCTACTGATCACATTATATCCAATATTGCCATTACAGATTTATTTTTAATGTTAAAAAAAAAAACTGTTGAAATATTGCACTATTACTATTTGTCCTTGGGACAATGCCATCACCCATTAATGCTCACTAACATCTTTTCCAAACCAAGAGCAAAAACTCTGGCCCTACACTCCATGAAAATTTCATCACCACAATTCCAAATCAAATGATCTCCTGTCCTAAGCTGTAAAAGCATAACTGCCTATTCCTGTAAAAACTGTAATTTTCAACACATTTACTCATCATATATATTAATGGCCTATGTATTTATTAATCCTGCTACAATTCCATCAACCAAAAAAAAAGATAAAATCCCAAATACTGACATAGACAACATTGTATGCGCCTCAAATGAGCATTCAAGGGTTAAGCATGTTAGAAAATTTAACAAATGATATAGAAACATCATTCTTTCTGAGAAGTGAAAATGAATGGCAGAGTAAATAGCCCCATATCATGGCACTGTAACTTGCTACCATGGTCATTTCTTTACACTCCACTAGCAACAGTGACCAAAACCAATTTCATTTTTAACATCCTTACCCAGCAATCTGAACATGTGGTATGCAATCGATATTCACATATAGTAAACAACACCTTAAACTTTTAAAGTCCCTTTAAAAAAGTAAAAGTGAAATAACATTCAGTAGAACTTTTAATATTCCATTTATGTTAGATGAGAAAAATTACCTGTTTCTTTAGAAATTTCTTGGACTATGGTTTTCACTTGAACAGAGCTACTCCATCTTCAATACATTGCTAATATGGAAAATTTTTAAATCAATAATTAAATGCTATTAGAGAAACAGCTTAACTAACTGATTTATGTATTAAAACACAAAAGGGAAACAGAGCTACGTTCTCATACACAAAAGGCCAGGGTTTTGAAAGGGGGTATTAATTTGTAAATAATCTTAAAGTACTGCTCCAGTAGCCTATTTTTTTAAAGGTCAGTAATATATGTAAACAAATCCTTTTTTCAATCTGCAATTCACTGGGTTTACGCTTTAGTTGTTCCTTTCTACTTCAAAAAATGGGTTTCTTTAATAAACACACTCTAAATAAGGGAATAAACACTTTATTTTAAAAATTCAAATATGCTTCAAATGAAAACTCCTGTCCATTTATTAAGCACCCACAGAGTGCCAGGCACTATACAAAACATTAAAAAGATTTGTTCATGCTCTTTTAGAGCAAAATTCACTATTCCGTTGCACTTGGCATAATGCTGACATTTTAGATCCATTGTCATAAAACAACCAAGATCTTCAAGACTTGCTCAAGAAACAAGTTTCCAATCCACAGTAGAAACAGATCACGCAGGTTTATGCAGAAGTCAACTGGTGATGTCTGTCAACTATTTCACTTAATGTCCTCTCCCTAATTAAGAGAAAATTAAAGTATTAAGGGCACAGAAAATGGATTTCTTAATAGTATTATAACCTAAAACTCAAGTTTAAAATCAGCATTAGTTTCCAAAATGTTTAGCAAACATATTTTACCAAATTTAACTGTCATTCATATTATACTTTCATTTTTCAAATTAATAATTAAGCAAAACCAAATTAGAATTAGGTGAAAAAATTGAAAGGAAAAGGCAAAACAAAAAGTGATATAAAATGAAGCCACCAATTAGGCTAAGCAAAGAACATCATGGTGTTCTACATACTTGCTGGCAGAGAAAAATAAACAAAAACAGAAAATGCCAGTTTATATCAATTCTAAAAATCAAGCAATTTAAAGACTTTTTAAGATACTCACCTCTGAAACCACCACCACCTCTTCCTCCTCGGAAGCCCCCACCTCCACCTCCTCTTCCACCTCTAAAACCACCTAAAAAACATTTTTTAAATAATAGTGCAAAATATTTAAATAATATAAATAATAAACATTAACAGTTATTAACTATATAACCTCTTATGCTGATAAGCCTACAAAGATCAATACAATAACTATAATTATAATGAATATAGATTCACATATTTTATCACGGAAAAAATTTTATAAGATAAAAATGGAGGGACTGTAGTAGTTTACCAACTGGGCAACAGGCTAAAACCCCAGATCCCTTTTAAACAAGTATTCCATTTCAATAAATTAGAAAACCTGCTACTTTAAAGTATAATTCAAGTCTTGTTAAATGTATGATTATCATCTTAGCTCTTGCTTATGATAAAGACTTTTTTGATTCAACGAAGGATAGTTTGATGGAACTAAGGCTTTTTATCCTAAGAACAATGGGTGGCAGCTATGGGTGCTTTTGCTCTGGGGGCACAATAATAAATACGATAGTTAAGGTTAACTGAGCTACATAAGATTTTTAAAAAATAAGATAGTTGTGAATTTTTTGAAATGTTAAATGATACTCAAATGAGAATAGGGGAATCTCTATTCATCAAATTCTCAAGAAGGTACCCCTGAAAATATTGGAGAGAAATATGTTGATATTTTTTAAAGATATTCCTTGCTACCTATAAACAAGTACAGTTATGGAGTGAAAGGATGATTAAATTGAGAGACGCAAAAGCAAATCATTCCTTCTCTTTTTCTGATCCAGTAACAAAAGTTGTCCAAGCCCAACTTTCAGCTCCTCTCCCTTTCCACTTTGGCTCTGCCCAGCAGTACCCCATCACTCGCCCTTCTCCTACTCACAGGACATGGCAGCCCCACTCCCCAGAGCCCTGCCCATCACCTAGCTGCCCATAACGATGAATGTGCCAAAATCTTGGGGAAAGGCATATATCAAAACAGTGAGATCACAGCAATGAATTTATTAGTAATAGTTCTTGACATGACATCAGAAGATATGCATTTTAATTCTGTGTCTGCCCACTGTTTGATGGGGGCAAATTAATTTCTCTAAGTCTCCATTTTCCTCATTCATAAAACAAGGATATCATCTATCTCAAAAGGTTTTGCTGAGATTAAAAGAATATACACAGAAATTAAAAGAACGTATGACCAGCTTTCAGCATGCAGTCTATACTCAATGATACTAAAATTAAGATGATTTTATGGTTTATTAAAATGCCCAAGAAAACATGAATAACCCAAAGAAATAAAGTCCCTCAAAAGTATACTAGATTTCTTTTTAAGTTGAAATGAAGCATTATTATTGACAATCTGTCAATATTTGAAAGCAGCTTTACCATAAGGGAGGTTTGCTATGTATAAAACTAAATTGTACTATATGAATTTAGCTGTGACTTTGAAATCTCATCAGAAATTTTCCCCAAGTAACTCACCGCCTCTGCCACCACCTCTGCCACCTCCTCCTCGTCCTCCTCCTCGGCCTCCCCTGCCACCACCTCTTGGAGGTCCTTTCTCACCTGGAGGTCGAGGTAAAAACCTCTGCAGTGGCAACAACTTATATGGGTCTATATAAAACTGGAAACATCATAGAAGCAATTAGTGTGATGACCTGAGGGACAGTATAATAATTCAGAAGCTACGTGATAGAGTCAAAACTGACTGGGTTCAGTCTTGCAATTTAATTCTTTCCACAATGTATCTCTGGGTAAGGACTTAATTTCTTACTACCTTAGTTTTCTTTTACCTATTTTTAAATTTTAAATTCTGGGATACACATGCAGAACGTGCAGGCTTGTTACATAGGTATACATGTGCCATGGTGGTTTGCGGCACCCATCAACCTGTCATCTAGGTTTTAAGCCCCGCATGCATTGGGTATTTGTTCTAATGCTCTCCCTCTCCTTGCCCCCACCCCCCAACATGCCTGGGTGTGTGATGTTCCCCTCCTCGTGTCCATGTGTTCTCATTGCTCAACTCCCACTTACGAGTGAGAATATGTGGTGTTTGGTTTTCTGTTTCTGTGTTAGTTTGCCTTAGTTTTTTTATCTGTAAAATGTAGAGAATACATATCTAGCTCACATGTTTGTGTGATGATCAGAAGTGATGTATATAAGGCACTTGTACTTTGGCACACAATAAGCATTATATGCATATAAAAAAATCAAGACCAATTCAATCTCATTTCTCTTTAGAAATAGATTTAACATTTCTACTCAACAGAACTGCCATAAGAAAAATAAAACTATTAAAAACATAGCATTATCTTGAATAAAATAAAAAACATAGCATTAAAATTCAAAATAAAGCATTCACAAACCAGCTGTTTCAAGCCTTTAATAAAGGATCAAAAGGGTAACTATTTTCTGAACACACAAAGTAATGAAGGATATATAGAAACTATACCCATCCTATAACTGGGGCTAAAAAGGACATTTCTCAGATAATGAAATGTAAAGGGCATATTGTAACATAGTTCTACACAAAACACATGAGGATTTCAAAACTGTGATACATTACTTATAATAAGATATCTGAATCCCTCTCTAGATATCACCTTATTATTCATCTTCCCTTCATAGCCCATCATCTCAAAATATTGTCTAGATCTACACTGTTCAATGTGGTAGCCATGAGCTACAGGTGGCTACTTTTATTCGAATTAATTAACTATTAAAAATTCAGTTCCTGAGTCACATGAGCCATACTTCAGGTGCTCAAAAGCTACATGTGGCTAAGAGCTACTTTACTGGGCAGGGATTTCCATCACTGCAGAAAGTTCAAGTAGAGGACACTGGTCTACAGACGTCATAATAACACAGGCTGGGTAAGGAGGGCTGAATCTCAACATAGCAGGAGGTATGGAAACTGGGAGAGGTAGAATGTACTCAAGTTAATATCTGTAGTTAAAAAACAAAAACCGAGAAAACTAAATAATAAGCCCTCAAATAAATAATTCTGAGAAAAGGGAGAGGGATTCTGATCAATTTCAGTGGCTATTACCAGCAATTTTTTTTTTCAGGTCACAAAATGGGAATCCTTTCTCAGCATTGTTTCTTTCTGGGCTCAACAGCTCCAGGCACACCTGTAGCAATTTCCTGTGAGTACTCGCCAAGGTTTCCACAACTAGTAGCCATATGCTAACAATAAGTTATTGTCTTCTTCTCATTTCCCATTTCATTCAGGCTCCTGGGCCCACCACTGCACTGGCTCCATGACTTCCTGACGTCTATGTGGCTGTCTTCCAATGAACACTTTGCTGCATTTTGCCATAGCTGAGCAGTCCCTCCTGGAAACACTATTTCAATTTTTGTGATACCACTTTTATGACAGGCTCGTGGTTTGCCTTTTTTTTTTTTTAAACTGGCAATTTCCACTAACTGAGTTTCCACTAACAGACATATTTAGCTTTAGGAGGTGTCCCAAAACTCTTCATAAGTGCTCTTTTCCTCTCATTCTTTCTTCCTACAGTTTCACATACTGCCTGTACACTTAACAAATTCCCAATTCTATCTCCAGTCTAGACTCTTCCTTTAAACTCCTGACCATTTGACTCACAAGTACCTCCACCTCACTATGTCCAAAACCGAACTCATTATCTTTCCCCAACCCCCTTCTTCTGCATTGTTGCCCATTTCATTAAACGGTGCCATCACCCACAAAGATGCTGACATCAGACATCTGAAAGATGGTGTTATTTTTTACTTCTTCAATTTCCATGTCCTATTGATTCTACTTCCTGTACCTTTCACAAATCCACCCACTTTTTATAGTTAGAACTACTATTATAGCCTCCTACCTGTCCCCTCACACAATACTGACCTCTTCCCAAGGTGCCTTTTTATCTTCTCAGTGTTCTGAAGCATACAACTAACTGTATTATCCCATCATTCAAAAACAAAACATGGCCGGGAGCAGTGGCTCACACCTGTAATCCCAGCACTTTGGGGGGCCAAGGCAGGTAGATCACCTGAGGTTGGGAGTTCGAGACTAGCCTGACCAACATGGAGAAACCCCATCTCTACTAAAAATACAAAATTAGCCGGGCATGGTGGCACATGCCTGTAGTCCCAGCTACTTGGGAGGCTGAGACAAGAGAATCACTTGAACCTGTGAGGTGGAAGTTACGGTGAGCTGAGATCATGCCATCGCACTCCAGCCTGGGCAACAAGAGTGAAACTCCGTCTCAAGAAAAAATGCAAAACACAATTGAAACTAAAGTCTAAACTCTTTCCTATGACCTGAAGGCTTAAGTTAATCAAGCCCCCTCCTACCTCTCTGGTCTTAATTCACAACTTTCCCAACCTCTTCTAAATGTTTCATTCCCAACCTATACTTCTGCCTTTTTATTTTCCTTCAGTTGCTTGCTTTCTCAGAGACTGCATATACTCTTTTCTCTACTTGGAATGCACTTTCCTCTTTCTCTTTGACTAGCTCAGCAGCTCTCAAGTATTTGCCTAACTACATCAAAATTATCCAAGTGCTTTTCCTTTTTACAACTGAATCCTGGACCCTACTTAAGAGCTCCTAGGTCAAATTTCCTCAAGTGGAAACTAGAAGTACATCTTCTTAAAAGCTCCCCAAGATAACTCTGACATGCAACCAGGTGTGGAAATCATTTCTAGTCAACAATCAGGCCTAAGCTTCAAGCTCTGTTTTTCAGGAAACGCTACAGACTAAAGTTGGTGGCACTACAGTTTCTCATGGCAACCTGTAGTTTTCTTTCACGGTATATGTTATTGATTTCTTGGGAAATCATTCAGTACCTACGTTCTCTCAAATAACATAAGATTTTACCTAGAATGTTTGGTCATGAAAGTTTTTCAATATGAGTTTTACATAAACAAAAAACTCTTACTCTAGCGGTTACAGACCTTGGTAATATGAGCAAAATCTGCAATTTTTACTTTCTAAAAGGTTGTATCAAATAAATCACTTTTAAAGATTAGCAAGTTCAATATTTATAGCACAGAACATTTCAGTTTAAGAGCTTTACTAGTGATATACTGTGGAAGTCTCAAGTGCCCTAAGTGTTACTTTCCTAAGATAGGTCATTCCCTTATAAAACCAAGGATCCCAAGTATCATAAGTATGACTCACCTTCTGTAGTTTTTTAAAGGATGAAGCCTTCATATTTTCTGACAATTTAACTGAAAAATACTATTACTTTCATTAAGGAACAAATTAGCAATTAAGATGAAAGATAATATCGAACCTTATGAATTTATGTATAAAAAAACAAGGTTAGAATACATGGACATATATAGGAAAAATAAAAAATGAGTTTCCAGGGGCCGGGTATGGTGGCTTATGCCAGCAAACCCAGTACTTTGGGAGGCCAAAGTAGGCCGATCACTTGAGGCCAGGAGTTTGAGACCAGTCTGGCCAACATGGTAAAACCCCATCTCTACTAAAAATACAAAAATTAGCTGGGCAAGGTGGTACTCACCTGTAATCCCAGCTACTTGAAAAACTGAGGCATGAGAATTGCTCAAACCCAGGAGACAGAGGTTGCAGTGAGCTGAGATCATGCCACTGCACTCCAGCCTGGGCAACAGAGTGAGTCTCTAACTCAAAAAAAGAGAAAGAGGAAGAGGAAGAGGAGAGAAGAGTTTCCACAGTAGTGGGGGCACCAAACAACTTCTAATTCTTCATTTCCAGTGGCACCACTATATCCAAATCAACCAACTTAATCCTACAGGACTTATCCAAATGGCCATCATTTCTAGAACTTTCCCCCCCAAAAAAACTCACCTTTCTAGGGTCTGTCATTTTAATATCTATGGATGAATACATTATCCCCTTGATTTTCCTTCATGATCCAATATGTAGCAATCCTGTCTAATTAAATAAAACAAGTTTAATTTATACTTAACTGCCTCAGAAAAACACAAATAGTAACCTTTGAATATTATTAGGTCTTCCAATTAAAAAGGATACAAAATCTCTAAGTTGTCCAAATATTTCATCCACTTTTCCAATTTGTTCTTTGTTTTCTAAGTAAACAGGAGCATTGAAATAAGGCACTTTATTTTCATCTGTGGTACATTTACAAACTATGTCATCTTCACAGGGATGCAGGAACTCTCCTAATACTGAAATAGGACAAGAAAATGTTAAAACATAGAACTATTTCAAATGATACTGACCAACTTCTGGAAGTTTTCTCCTTAGCTACCGGGCACTTCACCGTAACTGCTCTCCTGTGAGGCAGAAGACCACAGTCATTAAAAGTGTGGACTTCCTGGGCTGGTATACAGACTCCACAACACACTAGCTCTGTGACCTAAGAGAAGTCACCCACTCTGTCTCTAATTCAGTGTCTCATCTTTAGTATGCACTAATAACATATAACGTATATCTATACCTAAAAGAGTACTGTAAGGACTAAATGGAATAACAAATGTCAAGTGCTTAGAATAGTGCCTGGCACACTGAGACCAGTCAACCTATAACAGTTATCTTATTGTAATGTATTATCTGATTTAAAACTCTGCTTCATTCTCCTGGTTCTTCCTTCTCTTCAACCCCCAACTGAATCAGCCTTTGTTCTTTTTTTTTCTCTTGCCTTTCAACTTTTGCAGTCCCACTACCACCTCTTTAACAACGACTCATTTTCTTCAAAGACATCTGGAATCTCCAAATAACTACCTTTATTTCTAACTAACTAGACTATCACCCAAACTTATCACATTCCTGCAAAACCAACTCTCCATTCCTGTCACCCAAGCTCAAAACCTGGAACTTTTTATTGCCAGTATTAGCTAAGTTCTACTGATTTTGTTTCCTTTGAAATCTCTCCTATCTAACCCTTCCTTTTTTTCCTGTCACCATCCTGAATCGGGCTCTTAATGCCTCACATATGGACTGGTGCAACAGCTTCTGGGCTGGGACCTTTTATTCTAGACACTGCTCCTTTCAAATCCTCCTTAATTAGACACTGTTCATCCTCTCTAGTCTTTAATGTAGTAGGCTTTACTTTCTGTGACTTCCATTCCAATCTCATTGTTAATTACTCTAAAACTGCCCTAAATGGGTCTTTTTCTCGACTTCCTCTCTGGCAGTTTCCCTCTCAAGCAATTTTTTTTCTCACTTACCTACTTTTGAGCAGTAACAAAAGCATGGGCTGTGGAGTCGGAATACTTGGCTCTGTATTTCTTTCTTTTCTGTAGAGACAGGGTCTCTTGCTTATTGTCCAGGCTGGTCTCTAACTCCGGGCTTCAAGCGATCCTCCCGCCTCAGCTTCCCAAAGTGTTGGGATTACAGGCGTGAGCCACTGCACCCAGCCTGTATTTCAGCTGTATCACTAACTGATCATTTATCAGTAACCTCATGACCCTAGCAAAAAAACTTAACTCTGAATCACAGTTTTCTCATCTGTAAAATCGGGGAATTAGGGATAGGTACTCACATGCTGTCTTTAATATCTTCTGTCAACCCTCAAGTTCCACCTCCATGATGCATTTTAAGTACCCCACAGCTTTCTTCATCTCCCCATCCCCACCTTTACATGTTACTGTAGGATTATAGGTCCGCTTACATCATTTTCCACACTGTGTATCCCAAACTTGCTGACTAATAACACAAACCCACAGCCCACCCTTACTCCTTCAAATAGGCTAAATGTTGAACACTACATACAGACTACACGTTCTGGAGGTCCTTGGTCTTGGCCTTTGTTAAAGCCTCCGCGGCCACCCCCTCGTCCAAATCCTCCCCTGCCGCCGCCTCTGAAATTGCCGCCGCCTCCACCACCGCCTCCACCTCGGAAGTGGTTGCTGCTGCTGCCGCCACGGTTGAAGCCGCCACCTCCACTACCTCGATTAAAGCCTCCACGACCTCCGCCTCGAAAAGACATTCTCTCTCCTCCCTGGTGAAAAAAAATGAGCAGTGTAGCCTCTGAGTACACTCGAACCCCTTGGAGCCGCAGTCAGAAGGGGACAATAGCAGCCCTGTCACGTCACCCAAGGTCAGACCGCCAGTGAAGAGTTTACTTCACTTTAGGGTGAAGAGTTTACTTCCCCATGGTCTCGGGACCGCCGACCTACCACACACCAGCCTGGCCGCCCCAGGATTAGTACCTCCTCCCCTCACAGACAGCAAAGTCTTCGCACCGTATCCCCTTCCTTCCTCCCTCCCTCCGGCGGCTGGGTTCCGCGTCCAGCATTTTCAGATCCTCCGGCTTCTGCGGCAACTCACCGGCGCCACGTGCACCTCCGGCCCCGGCCTTGCGCGCGCACACACCCACCCGCTGGGTACTTCCGCCGCACTGGAACCTCCTCGGCTACCGTACCGCCACAGAGTTTTTTTAAAAACCAGAAACTCGAATAACTGGTTTGCCAAAAAAAAAAAAAAAAGCCAGTCACCCGCGGAACCAGCGACACTTGGTTCCAAAACAGCCTTCAGCGCTGGAAAAGTGGCAATAATATCGAACCTTAACCACTAATTTACAACCATGGGGCCAACCTCCCTAGCGTGGATCAGCGGAAGTGACGTATAATAGCGGCGTCCTTTGCAGCACGACGTCCCGGAAGTGCTGCGGCAATGTCGCTCTTGGAGGTAGTTGGCGTTAGAGATCCGCCCTCTCTCCCAGAGGCGGGGCGGGTTCTAGTTTGGTTCCAGCGCTGACTGCCGGAACGAAAGCACCTTGCAGGAACAAGGTTGGTTCTTAAAAGTCCTTGCCGACTAGCGGGGAGCACTTGCTTCTCGCGAAATTGTCGCCAGCCGCGCTCACCAGTTTGTTGCTAACTTCAGCAACTGTGCGGACAGGTCTCTAAGGTTTCTGAGCCGCGCTCTGTTCAGTGGATCTGGCTGCGTCAGAACCTGTCACAGCCGGCGGAAGCGTTTACCTGAGTTTCTTGTTTCTTCTCGACCTATTGATTTTCGCACCATTGTGGGTTGAACTGTGCCTGTTCTTTTGTTCTGTGGTCTCACTAATTGGAAGAAAAGCAGTGCCTGTATTTAATTTTTTATGCTGTCTTATAGAAAACCAAACCATGTTTTTTATCTTTGTACCAGGTATTCATTCAAGTATATTTTAAGCACCGACAGGCTGTGAACCACTCTGTGCTCGAAGCTCCTCTCCCTTTTCTCTTCTTAAGCCCTTTATATTTGACATCAGCTTCCCCTACATTCTCCAGAGCTTCTCTCACAAATAAAGTTAGTGACCTTCCATTTATTAAATTTGGCTGGAGTCTTATACCTAAACCCTCTGAGACCTTACCTTGATATTTGACACAGTTGACTACCTTGTATTTAGAAAAGGGTGGAACTTGGTACCTATCTAATTGACAGGATTATGTAAATGGGATTTTAAAATACCTTTGTAGGTACGGCGCGGTGGCTCACGCCTGTAATCCAGCACTTAGGGAGGCCGGAGCGGCTGGATCACTTGAGGCCAGGAGTTCGAGACCAGCCTGGCCAACACGGTGAAACCCCGCCCCCTACTAAAAATACAAAAATTAGCTGGGCATGGTGGTGCACGCCTTTTATTGCAGCTACTCAGGAGGCTGAGGCAGGAGAATCGCTTGAACCCGGGAAGTGGAGGTTGCAGCGAGCCGAGATCTGCCACTGCACTCCAGCCTGGACAACAGAGCAAGACTTGGTCTCCAAACAAACAAACAAAAAACAAATTAAGTGAGAGAGGAAACGTCACTTTTTGTTTTCATTTAGTAAATGTTGCAATTTGATTTTAATGAATGTCGATTTTTATGGGCCTATATGTGCATAAAAGTATTATTTTTGAAAGAAAAAAATGAAAATTACCTATTTAATGTGAATTTTTTGCTTGTCTTTTGCTGTATATCTGCTCAATTTTGAGTTTGACTTGAGATTGTCACACACAGATTTCATTTTCAACTGAAATGAGATGCTTTCTCTCTTTGCTCTTCATAACTACTCAATAAGAAAAAACTTGCTTGAACAAGAAGTTTAAAAGTATGTCAAAAATGTTTATTACTTTCCTATAAATGTCAAGCTGCTCTTTTTTCTCAGAAATCCAAAACTTGTAGAAGCACAAATCAGGCCGGGCACGGTGGCTCACGCTTGTAATCCTAGCACCTTGGAAGGCTGAGGCAGCGGATCACCTGAGGTCAGGAGTTAAAGACCAGCCTGGCCAAAATGGTGAAACCCCGTGTCTACTAAAAATACAAAACTTAGCTGGCCTGGTGGTGGACATCTGTAGTCCCAGCTACTTGGGAGCCTAAGGCAGGAGAATCACTTGAACTTAGGAGGCAGAGGTTGCAGTGAGCCAAGATCTCACCATTGCACTCCAGCCTGGGCGACAGAGCGAGACTCCATCTCAAAAATAATAGTAATGTTTTCTTAGTATTAGCGAATATCTAGTCCATGTGAAATTTTCCCAAGTTATTTCAAAATGTCTTTAAATAGTTGGATCAGCCGGCCGCGGTGGCTCACGCCTGTAATCCCAGCACTTTGGGAGGCCGAGGCGGGTGGATCACAAGGTCAAGAGATCGAGACCATCCTGGCCAATACGGTGAAACCCTGTCTTATTTTATCAATTTAAAAAAAAAAAAAGTTAAATAGTTGGATCAATCAAATTGAGATCCAAACAAGGGCCATACATTGTATTTTATTGATATGTCTCTTAAGTCTCTTTTATTCTGTGTCAGTTTCCTCTCCCTGTTTTGTTTTTTCTTCCCATGGCATTTATTTGTTGAAAAAACCGAGTCTTTTGTCATGTATAATTCCTCACTTTCTCACTGATTACATCCTCATGGTGGTATACATTGTTTTTCTATCCTCTGTATTTCCTGTAAACTGTTAGTTAATTGATAGTAAGATCTAGAGACTTGATTGTGTTCAGGTTCTTTTTTTTTTTTCTTCTGCAAGAATACTTCCAAACGTCCCATGAGGAGGCACATAATGTCTGGTTGTGTCTCTCTCTGGGAATGAGATTAATCAGTGGGATCAGTGTTTTCAGCCTCATCGACCTATTAGTTCCCTACCAGCTTTTCACCTAATGGTTTTAGCAGCTGTTGGTGATCATCACTAGACCCATTGGCTTATAAGGTATTGCAAAATAGTAATATGATAATTCTATCATTTATTTTGCAATTATTAACTGAAATAAAGAAATTTCCTTTTTTGATGTTTTTATTTCAATTTTTTCCTCTCATTGTTCCTTATAATGCTTAAAATATTTCATCCTTGGCTTGTGAGAGCCCCTTCAAGTCTTTTAATACCACCAACTAGCCTCTGATGTCTTTCTTGCTTTCTGATATAAAATATTTCTTTTACATTTTATGCCCCAGACATGGAATCAGCTCATTCTCCAAAGAGCCTTGGTTTTTTAAGTGGAAAATGGTATGTAGAGAAGACAGTCTGGCTCATTGCTCTGGATTGTTTTGACTTCTAGGCCCTATCAATACAGTGGACAAATAGAAGGTAATTATTTTTAGAAAGAAAAAAGAATTGTGGTTCACAGTGATATTTCCAATTCAAAGTTAAGACTACAGAGTTTCTGTTTCTTTGAATTTAAACTTGTGTCTGTCTTGCCCTGGAATTCTTATGACATTAGCATAATTATTTGCCTTAGCCTCCATATATATGTTGTCAATCAGTATTATTATTAACAGTAAGACTACTGAATACTGCTTAAGATTTTGTTTGTATCAGTTTGCTAATATTTTGTTTAGAATTTTTGCATCTATATTCATAAGTGAGGTTGGTCTTTTTGTTGTGTTGTACATTTTGTTTTTGCAGATTCTGATAATAGAGCTCTGCCTTCAATGACTGTGCAGGAGAATGGTGGGATATGAGGCCTCTTTGCCTATGGCTTGCCTCTTAAGTGCAGAGACTCCCTCAACTTCGTGGAGGCTAGTGTCATCTAGAATGCTTCTCTGCTTCTGCCTCAGTGTCCGTTCAAGGAGTTCTGGGTTAGAACATGTGCTACAGAGAGCATTACTGTAGGCTTTAGCCTGGGATAAATGCCCAAGTGCCCCCATGCAGGGCACTGGCTCAAATGTTCTTCCTTTTATTTGTTAATTACTGATCCATCACTTCTCTCAGATTCTACTGTTTCTATTTATTCCGTGGTCTTTCTTATACCCCAACTGACAGCAGCTGACGCTGCACCCACAAGATGGCACAGTTCATCAAAGAGACCAACTAGTCACTTATATGAATTTGACGCTTCTTAAACTCCTTTAAGTTTTGCAGTTAATCTTTTCCTATCTACTATATGTATTCTAGTAATTCTTCACTGTTTATATCCTATTAATGAATCCTTCTTCATTTTTTCAATGGTGCAATAGAATTACTTTTATTTTTGTATTTATTTTCATTGCGATCATACAAGGAAAGAGACTTAAACTGAATGAAATGTCAGTCCTCATGAGCAGTTTACATTTTCTTTTTGTTAACTGCTGTCTTAGTCCATTCTTGCACTGCTATCAAGAAATACCTGAGATTGGATAATTTATAAAGAAAATTGGTTTAATTGGCTTGTGGTTCCACAGGCTGTACAGAAAGCATGATGCTCTCATCTGCTCAGGTTCTGGGGAGGCCTCAGGAAACTTACAATCATAGCAGAAGGCAAATGGAAACACACATTACGTGGCTGGAGTAGGAGCAAGAGAGAGGGGACATTTTAACCAGAAAGAATCATAAACAGTTCTCATTCACATGGAATGGGCAACATATACACTTAAAGTTTTCCCCAGGCCTTATCTGCCACCTTCTGATATAATGTAATATGCAGAGATCTGGATCATCTGGATTTCCCATAAGACATCCTGGTTGTTTTTCCACTGATAGCATTACCTTGATCAGAGGAGATGAGCATGCTAAATACTTTGATAAGACACGTGCTCCAGAGGGTAGGAGTTAAAGCCTGGCACATCAGTAAAATTTTTAGGAAATCAGTGTTCAGGAACCTGCTAGAACATCCTCTCTAATGTAAAAGACAAATTGTTGTATCTTGTACTTCCTTTAACAAAGAAGGAAGCACAAAACCTGATGAGGTTTTTTGGACTCTGGGGGCAAATATTCTGCACTAGGGAATACTGCTCCAGCTGCCAAAGCAGAAGAGGCTTCTGCAGTGGTCCAGCAGACTTGATGGCATCAGAAGTCTCAGTGATGGGGGAAAAATGCTGTGTGGTGTTTGAGGAGGATCCTGTGAGAGAACCACAATATAGGACCTCAGGGTTCTGGAGCAAGGCCATGCTATCTGCAGCAGAGAATGGTATACCTTTTGAAAACCAATTTGTGTATTACTGGTTCCTGATAAATGTAGAATAATGAATCATAGGACACTACATCACCATATGGCCAGAACTGCCCGTTATGATCTGAGTCCAAATGGACTGCAAAGTGTAAGGTCAAGCAAGCCTAGCAAAAATGTATGGTAAGATAGAAGTGTGACATCAAGAACCAAACACAAACAGGACCAGAGGTATGAGCAAGGTGTGTAAACAGGTAGCAGGTAACCCACACTGCCCCCTGTCCCCAGCAACCAAACAGTTGCACTCATGCCGCTTCCTCAGCTCACACGTATAGCTCTCTGGGGAGTCTGGTATGACCAGCTGAAGGAGGAGAGAAAAGGTCACATTTTGTTTGCAGATGGGATGGCTCAGTATATAGGTACCAGTTGAAAACAGAGACTGCATTACAGTCATACTTTGGAGTGGTTTTGAAAGACAGTGGTGAGAGAAAGTCCTCCCGATGGGCAGAGCTGCAGGTGGTACACCTGATCATCCACTTTGTATGGAAAGAGAGGTGGCCTGAGGTTAGACTTTATATGGAATCACAGGCAATAGTGATTTCCTAATCATCTTTTGTTCCTGAAATGAAAAATATTCAAAGATCAAGAGCAAAAAGTTCTAGGATACAAACAGCAACTTTGGCCGGAGAAGCAAGCAAATGGTAACCAAGGGCTCAGACCACTCCTGAAAGAGACTGTGGGTTATGTCATTGAGTATGTCACTGTGACCAGCAGAGGTGGGAGGTCAGAGCGAAGGGAATCTAGAGTGGATACATGTACATACAGGAGTGGGCATGAAGTATAAAAATCTTTTTATCACATGTTAATGCCTACCAGAAAGCATCCACCAGAGAAATGGCACAAAATAACAAACAAAACGGCTCAGCCATTTTGGCTCAACAAAATGATTGAGCCAAAATGACTGAGTCTCGGTCATCAGCCACCCCAGTGCCGGCACGATGGGCACTAGAATGAAGTAACCATGGTATCAGAGATAGAGGCTACTTACGAGGCCAATAGCATAGACCCCAAGGCTTATCTAGCTTCCATCATTAAAAAATACCCAACCTGACAGCAGCTGACACTAATACTGTGCCCACAAGATGGCACAGTTCATCAAGGAGACGAACTAGTCACTTAATGGCAAATTAACTACATCTGATTTCTTCACTCTTTTAAGGGTCAGTGGTCCATTCTTACAGTAGTAAACATATATTTGAGGTATGGATGTGCCTTTCCTGCCTGCAGGGCCTCCGTTAGCACCATAATCCAGAGAATTATAGAATGCTTAATCCTCTAGCGAAGATCACATCCTGCCAGACAAGGATGGGATCTTTGTGCCCACTTTCCAGCAAAGCAGACCCAGGACTGGGCCTGTGACCATGCAATCCCCTGGTCATATCACATACCACACCACTCAGAAGCTGGTGGACTGATAGAATGTTGAAATAGGCAGAGCTGAGGTGCCAGTTAAATGCAAAACTGTGAGAATGGGGTGCTGTACTCCAGGAAGCAGTATATACATTGAGTCAAAGACTTTCATATAGCATCGTATTCCCAATAGGAAGTATACATGGGTCTGGGAACCAAGAAATAAAGGCAAGAATGGCCACACTTACCATCACTCCCATTGACCAATCAGAGGTTTTGTGCATCTTGTCCCCACAACTGTAGACTCTGCAGGGTTCGTGGTCTTGGTCTCCAAAGGACTATACTTTCACCAGGGGCACAGCAAGAATCCCATGGAATTATAAACTAGAGCTGTTGCCTGGTGTACACTGAGCTCTTTGTATCTAGGGACCAGCAAGAAAGAAGAAGAGTCATCATCCACAGGGGTAATTGACCCACCTCATTCCAAGGAAGTAGGGCTGCTGTTACTACGATGTGGGCAGTGAGAAAGATGTGTGCAACCCACATGACCTACTGGGGTGTCTCTCTTTTTTTGTTTTTTTTTTTTTTGGTTTCCTTTTTAAGAGAGGGTCTCTTTTTGTCACTCAGGCTGGAGTGCAGTGGTGCAGTCATGGCTAACTGCAGCCTCACCCTCTCCTTGTGTTGCCCAGGCTCGTCTCAAACTCCTGGCCTCAAGCCGTCCTCCTGCATTGGCCTCCCAAAGTGCTGGGATTACAGGAGTGAGCTACCATGTCCGGCCTGCATCTTGTGACAGTAGGGATACAAATAGCAACTTTTGCCTAAGAAGCAAAAGGTAACCAGGAGTTCAGACCACTCCTAAAAGAGATTGTGGATTATGTCATCCAGTAAGTCACTGAGACCAGCAGAGGTGGGAGGTCAGGGTAAAGGGAATGTAAAATGAGTAGGAAGGGGGCTGAGGGTGAGCCTCAAGATCAACTGCAAAGGTAGGAGCTGTAGTTTTTCCCATTTACTCCCTCTTTTAAGTTTACTCTCAAGAATAGAGGCCCACTGAAAATTTTAAGGAGCCACTCTTAGAGTATATATGGAACATTGATCTAAAAGGTGCAAGTATGTACTCTGAAAGACACAGAGATGAGTTTCCAAGATCCCCTGTCAAGGAAGGTCTTGCCACCTGGCTCCTGGCTGTAAAGAGTATAGTCAGAAGATACCTCCTCCTGATAGTTCATAAGTGTCAGATCCTTCCGTGTCTGCCTCGGCTACAGAAAACTGCCTCACCTAAGTGTATGCCCTTCCTGGGCAACATATACTAGGGGACTGAGCAAGACAGAATATAACAGCGCAGCCATTTATACTGAACCCAGGAACACAGTGACAGATCACACTGCAGTTCAACTTCTCCCTCGGCTTACGCCTGCTTCCCCTCCCTTCCTTGCACAGGTGTCGATCCCTAACAAACACTTTTACCCCGTGCTCACTCTGTCTCAAGTCTGCTTCTGGTGAACCCAAACTGTATCAGCATTGCTGCTATCATAGATTTATTTCATAAACAGATAAATCCTGCATGATAGTTGATACTGGGGCAAGAATACTTGTTTTTAAAATTTCTTGTATTCCAAAAATAAAATTTGATCACAGCACAACAAATGCATGGTAAAGAAGCTGGTTTCTGAGAGTTTTAAATGTATTTTACATAGCCTTCACTATGATCTACTTTTAGTCTTACTGTCTCCTAGTCTTCAACCTTAAGTTTAAAAAATCATATTTTTATTTTACAAAAACAATCAAAAATTTGCTTCCAGTATAATGTCTGTCTTCCCCAGAATACAGAATGGAGGCATTGCTCATTAACAGGGTGGGGGAGAATCAGTCTCTTCTGGTGAAAACAAATTCCTGTTGGTCACCTAGCTCAGCTCTTTACTGGGAGGGCCATGTTTTGGTTTCAGTTACGGTAAATCTCTGGATTTCAGCCACTTTCTTTCAGAGTTCAAAAGTACAAAACTCTTCAGGAGGCTTGTTCTTTTGAAATATTTTTTCAGAGGTTAAAAATTAAATTTCAAAAGAATACCTGGGGTGGAAAACAGTTCTCAGCAGAGACAGAGACAAAGACCCCGAACACCTCCAACATGCTTCTTCATGTTTTTCTGTTATTTTTGTGCTTCCACTTAAGTTTTTGCCAGGTAAGTAATGCAATATTTATGCAAATGATTTTAATTAATAGTTTAAAAGTTGTAAAAATATGGAAAATAATTTTAAATATATAATTTTGACTTAAATATTACGTAGTTCAGTTACCAACAATGCCACTCTATAGTCAGCAACAAGTGTTTTATGTTAGTATCTTGATAAAAGAGTTTTTTAAAAATAGTTCTTTTTATATGCTTATATATGCAGAGACATTGAACTGAACAAGAGTTTTACTAATACAGGGCTGTAATTTACTGTGTAGTAAATCAAAAATATTTACCAAGTGCCTCCTGTGTATAAGATACAGTGCTAGGAAGATAGTGAGACTGATCTCTTTCTTCAACAGCCTTTTAGTACACTCTATAATTATAGAAAGGGGAAATAATAAGCAAATTTGAAACATCTGTAAACACAAAAGTACAAGTTACAAGACAGCATACATTTAATTGCCAAAAGTGATACAAATATATAGTAAAAGACTTTAATGAGAGGACAAATCACTTCATGCTGAGAGGTCATGAAGAGATTATGGATCAAGTAGGATTTGAGCTGAACCTTTAATTCTGGATTACATGTGGTCAGTGGTGAGAAAGAGGAATGATTTCCACCTTTTCCAGCCAGAAAAAGCAGCAAGTGCTACCATAGAAGGCAGCAAAGCACAAGGCCCCTCAAGATAAATGAATCAATTTGATCATAATGAAGGCTTTGTGGAGTACAAAGGCACTCGAAACTGAAATGACATGTTGTAGTGAAGTTAGAGTGTTGTCTGTTAAGGTGAAACATGTTTAAAACATTTTAGATACTTACCGATGATTGCCAACTTTGGTGGCAATCCCAGACTATCTTGTCTTAGTGCCAGCTTGTGGAAGAAAATATTTAAAGAAATAAGATAACACGATTTAAGATTTTTGTAACTTCTAAAATAGTTGCTATCATCACTGCAATGTTTGTAATAGAGAACAAATGGAAATAACTAAATGCTCATTAATAAGACACTGGAGGCCGGGCACGGTGGCTCACACCTGTATTCCCAGCACTTTGGGAGGTCGAGACAGGTAGATCGCAAGGTGAGGAGATCAAGACCATCCTGGCCAACATGGTGAAAACCCGTTTCTACTTAAAATACAAAACATAAAAAATAGCTGGGCCTGGTGGTGCGCACCTGTAGTCCCAGCTACTTGGGAGGCTGAGGCAGGAGAATCGCTTGAACCCAGGAGGCAGAAGTTGCTGTGAGCCAAGATCACGCCACTGCACTCCAGCCTGGTGACAGAGGGAGACTCTGTCTCAAAAAAATAAAAATAAGACGCTGGTTAAATTATTGTATATCCAAAATTGAACTAGTATGTAGCTATGGAAATGACATATTTATTGAAATGAAGTCCTTACTACAATTTTATTTTTATTGAAGAAAAACACATATGTGTGTGTTTATATGCATACATATATGAATGCATACTTACACCTACTTTTATATATGACTAAAAGATCTTGCAATACATGTATCAAATACTAATCGTTGCTATCATTGGCAAATAAGATTACTGGTGATTCTATTTTACACATTTCTGAATTTCAGAATTCAAAATTTTTTCTTTTTCTTTTTTTATTTGAAACAAATATACATTACTTTATAATTAGAAAAATTACTTTTTTGAAAATAAGAAATATTTCAGCTCCCTTTTCCATTCCTGAAAAGAGCCTCTTTCTTTTATTGAACAGTCTTCCAAAAACAAAGTTGCCTTCAGTGCTTTAAGAAACAACATTTAAAAAAGGGTTAATCTCAAATTCATGAAGATTTCAGAACTCCTTAAAATATTTGTTTATAAAAGAAAGTGGAATTTTTAAATTCTACTTGCTTAGAAGTAACCATTTTAAATGGTTACTCTTGCAGGCAGTATAATTAGTGTTCATATAGTTTTAAAACAAATCTTAAGTTTTCAAAATTAAATGAAGTATGTGCAGCTGGGATAAATTTTTAAGAGTTGGAGGTAGATTTCTGCCTAAGGGATAAAAAGTATCTCCTTCCTTGTTTTTTGTTTTTTAATCAGAACCCCTTGATGGACTGATGCAAAGGTAGATGATATCAATGACTGGGATAGATGGCAGTGAGATAGAATTATGTTGTTCTGAATAGTAAAATAAGAAAAGCAGTTTTACTGAACCTACTCAGACAAGGAAACTAGGGGATTCAGAAAAGATGAAAAAGAAACCCACAGCACAGTGGGAGTGGCTGCTGGGACCTTCTAATAGTAAGAGTAACCAAAGGATGTTCAAGAACAAGGAAGCTGGCTGAGTCTGGGGGTTCACACATGTAATCCCAGTACTTTGGAAGGCTGAGGCAAGTGGATTGCTTGAGCCCAGAAGTTTGAGGCTGCAGGGAGCTATGATCATCCCACTGTAATCCAGTCTGGGTGACAGAGCAAGATCCTGTCTCAATAATAAATAAAACAGAAGCCAGACGTTTCAGTCAGCATGATTACCTACTATAATTGTGCTGTGACATAATCCCCAATTGATACCCTAAATTTTATTTTACCCCAAAATTTTTATTAGAAACTCAGGTGTATAAGGGTGGCATTTTAGAGAGAAAAAACTAGGGTAATGTTAAGGAGAATGACAACATCCTGGAAAGGAAGGGTGGCACACAGGAGGGTGTGCAGTCTAAGTGATGGCAGCAGAAATGGTAGAGTAGGCAGAGCCACAAAAACCAAAAATCCACTTCCACAAAAACCAGAGAGAATCTGTCAGATCCAAGTTTCTTTAGAACTCTGGAAAACAGGCAGAGATTTATAGCACCTAAGCAAATGTTGAATGAAGGAACAGGCAACCAAAAATGGTAGAAAAGCTTTGTGGCGTTTTGTGTGTGTGTCCTTTGTGTCCTTGCCCTATACTCTCCCTGATTTGGCATTGGTCTTAGAATAGCTGGGCTCATTTCTCACTCGGGAAGAGACCCTGTTCCCTAGCACTGGAAAGAACAGAGAAGACCTTATTCAAAAAGAATTGTGTTTGTCTTTTCTATCCTAAGACCTACCTGAAGGACAGACCCCAGGCACTTGTCTTGGTTTCACCTAACTCAGAACTCAGAGAAGAAAAGCATTAGTATTACAAAGCACAGGCATTGTATGATTAATGAACAAATACTCAGCTGTCTGGGGCAAAGGATTACAGTGGAGGCACACAGCAGAACACCAAAGCACGGGGGGAGAACTGAGAGAGATCCTATGGGAAATTAGGTCATTCAAAAGTGCCTGTGTGTATTGGGGAGTTTAGGAAGCCACATACATGCTCAGGGCAGGACACATGTTCAGAAAGACCTCAGAAGACTCTGAGCCTGCACCTCTGGAGGATGTCTCAGTTCAGTGCAATTATGAAGTGAAGACTAAGGTAGAGTTGCAAATGGCCTGGATAAGTGCCCAGGACAGAAACAATCTGCAAAGACGGAGAGGTTTTGATTTGTTTTGCTGGGTCGCTCTCGCTCTCTCTCTCTCTCTCTCTCTCTCCTGTTGCATTGAAGGAAATCTCTAAGCACTAGCTGAATATAAGCCAAAGAAACAGACTTCAAAGACCACATGTGATAAAGAATAGACTTACCAAAAATAGTTTAGAAAAGTCATCAAACAAACACCAAGCAACAAAAACAAACTCCAAGCAGAAGGGAGAGTCTGATTTCAAGAGTTACTATAATAGTCAGAATGTCCAGTTTTCAACTAAAAATTGTGATGCATGCAAAGATATGAGAAAGTATGGCCCCTTTACAGAAGAAATGAACAGAATCTGTTCCAGAAGAAGCACAGACTTTGAGCTCACTAAACAAAGACTTAATCGATGGTCTTTAAAAAAAAAAACACCTTATTGAGTTATGAATGACATATAATAAACTATATATATTTAGTGTATATAACCTGATGAGTTTGGAGATTAGTATATGTCTGTGAAAATATCACAACATATGCCATAAACGTATTCATCACTTCCAAAAGTTTCCTCTCACCCTCTATTATTTTGTGTGTATATACAACAACGTTAACAAAAAACTATACTCTTAGCAAATTTTTAAGCGTGCAATACAGTATTGTGAACAATAGGCACTATTCTGTAAAGTAGCTCTCTAAGAGTTATTCATCTTGCATAACTGAAAATGTATACCTTTGACTAATACCTCCCTGATTCCCTCTTGCCCACTCCTTGGCAACCACCATTCCATTCTCTGGTTCCATGAGTTTGACTGTCTTAGATTCCTAATATAAGTGATATTATGGGATATTTATCCTTCTGTGCCTGCCTTGTTTCACTTAGATTAATGTCCTCTAGCTTCATCCATATTGTCACAAATGGCAGGGTTTCCTTCTTTTTTAAGGACAAATAATAATTTCATTGCATGTATATACCACATTTTCTTTATCAATTCTTCCACAACTGTAGGATAATTTCCCTTTCTCCATATCCTCACATACATATGTTACCTTTGGTTATTTTGACAATAGCCATCCTAACTGGTGTGTGATTTTGATTTTCATTTCCCTAATGGTTAGTGATGTAGAATACATTTTCTAGTACCTATTGACTATTTGTGTATCTTCTTTGAAGAAATGTCTATTCAGCTCCTTTGTCTACTTTTTAAAATAGACTATTTGGTTTTTTGCTATTGAGTTATAGGAATTCCCTGTGTATTTTAAACAAATAATAAGCTCTTACCAGATGTATAGCTTGCAAATATTTTCTTCCATTCGATATGTTGTCTTTTCATTTTGTTAACTGTATCCTTTGCTGTGCAGAAGGTTTTTAGCTTGATATAGTGCCACTTGCCTATTTTTGCTTTTGTTGGCTATGCTTTTGTCATAGTCAATAAATTGTTGCCAAGACTAATGTCAAGAAGCTTATTCTTTATGTTTTATTCTAAAAGTTTTATGATTTCAGGTCTATATGTAAGTCTTTAATCCATTTTGAGTTGATTTTTGTGTGGAATAATATAGGGTTCAATTTCATTTTTTGCATGTGGATTTCCAGTTTTCCCGTTACCACTTACTGAAGAGACTGTCCTTCACCCATTGTACATTCTTGGTCCCCTTGTTGAAGAGCAGTTGACTATGTATGCATGGGTATATCTCTGAACTTTCTATTTTGTTCCATAAGTCTATATGTCTGTTTTTATGAGAGCATAATATTGTTTTTATTACTGCAGCTTTGTGACATTTTTTGAAATCAGGAAGTGTGATACCTCTGGTTTTGTTCTTCTTGCTCAAAAACTGTTTTGGTTCTTTGGTGTCTTTTGAAATTTCCTATACATTTTAGAATAATTTTTTCTATTTTGGTAAAAAACTGCCTTTGGAGTTTTGGTAGGGATTGTATTGAATCTGTAGATTATTTTTGATAGGATAAACATTTTAACAATATTCTTTCAGTGAAAGAATGTGAGTTGTCTTGCCATTTATTTGTGCTTACCTTAATTTCTTTCATCAGTGTTTTACAGTTTTCAGGATACCAGTTTTTCACCTCATTGGTTAAATTTATTTATAAGTACTTTATTCTTGTAACTGCTATTGTAAATGAGATAGTTTTGTTTGGTTTCATTTTGTTTTGTTAAAGACAGGGTTTTGTGTTGTTGTGCAGGTGGAAATGCAGTGACAAATTATAGGTCACTGCAGTCTTGGCCTCCAGTGCCCAAGCGATCCTCCTACCCCAGCTTCCCAAGTAAGTGTGACCCAAAGGTGCACACTACCATACCCAACTAATTTGATTTTTTGTGGCATTAGGACCTTACTATGTTGCCCAGACTGGTCTCGACTTCTGGCCTCAAGGGATCCTCCCACCTTTGCCTCTCAAAGCACTGGGATATAGGCATGAGCTGCCACACCTGGCCTGAGATGGTTTTCTTAATTTCTTTCTGGGACAGTTCATTATTGGTGTATGGAAATACAACTGATTTTTGTATGTTGATTTTATATCCTGCAGCTTTAATGTTGCTGTTTATCATCTTTTCATTTCAACTTGAATAAAACCTTTTATCATTTCTTGTAAGGCAGGTGATGTATTTCCTGTTTTGGTTTATTGGGGAAAGTTTTTATCTCTCTTTCATTTTTAGAGGATAGTTTTTCTGGGTGTAATATTCTTGGTTGGCAGTGGTTTGGGGTTTTTTCGTTTTTTTCTTTCAGCACTTTGAATATATCATTGAACTCTTTCCTGGCCTGCAAGGTTTCTGAAGAAGAAAAAATTTGAAGAATAAATCCACTGATAGTTTCATAGGGATTCCTTTGTATATGACAAGTTGTTTTTCCCTTTTTTTCAAAATTATCTTTTCTGTCTTTGACATTTGACAATTTAATTATAACGTGTCTCAGTCTAGACCTTTTTAAGTTCAATCACTTTGTGATCCTTTTGGCCCTCATGAATCCAGATGTCCATTTCCTTCCCTAGATTTGAGATGTTTTCAGGCATTGTTAATTTAAATAAACTTTCTTTCCCTTTCCCTTTCTCTTCTCCTTCTGTAAATAACATAATGCATACACTGGTTTGCTTGATGGTATCCTATGAGTCCTGTAGTCTTTTTTTATACTTTTTAATTCTTTTTTTCTTTTTGTTCCTCTGACTGTATAATTTCAAATAATTGGTCTTTGAGTTCACTGATTCTCCCTTCTATTTGACTAAGTATAGTGTTCAAGCTCTCTATTGAATTTTTCAGTTCCATTATTGTATTCTTTTTATCTCCAAAATTTCTCTTTAATTCTTTTTTATGATATCTATATGTTTGTTGAACATCTCATTTTGTTCATGAATTATTTTCCCCTACTTTTGTGTAGTTGTTTATCTGTGTTCTTTTATAGCTCTTTGAGCTTCTTTAAGATGTTACTTTGAATTCTTTGCCAAGCGATTTAGAGGTCTCCAGTTCTTTAGAGTTGCTTATTGGAGCTTTATTTGTTCCTTGGATAGTGTCTTTTTTTCTTCATAATCCTGTAGCCTATATTAGTATCTGCATGTTTGAAGAAGCAGCCACCTCTTTCAGTTTTCACGGACTGACTTTGGCAGAAAAAGCCTTTCACCAGTCAGCCCAGCCAGAGATTCTGGGTGGGCCAGCTGGTGGGGCCTGTGTGAATGGTCTGTTGCTTGAGACCATGTGGGTGGACCTGGTACCTGGGTCTGTCAGTGGCCCGGTGCTGCAGTCCATGGGCAGGCTTGGTGCCATGGTCACTGGGTGGGTGGACAGTCAGTCTTGATGCCAGTGTCTAGAGGCGGGCCTGCTCTCTTTTCCCCCAACAGGAGAGCTCACGATCCAAAGGAATCTCTTTCAGCATTATGTATGCTGTGTAGGGTAAGGAGTGACTCTATAAAGTGAAACTTGTTTTCTTATCTTTTCAATATTTTATCATATCTTTGTTCCACTTGCATGCTGTAACCTCTCATCTTGATTCTGGAGCCCTCATAAAGGTATTTTTATTCATAGATGGTTGTTACATTGGTGTTTCTGTGGGAAGACAAGTGCTGGGATGTTTTGTTCCACCGTCTTGCCACTGTCACATCTTCAACTGTCTTAAATGTGTTCAGAGCTACAGGAAACCCTGAGAATAATGTATAAACAAATATAGAATATTAGTAAATATATATATATATATATATATATATATATAGAGAGAGAGAGAGAGAGAGAGAGAGAGAGAGAGAGAGAGAGAGTCTTGCTCTGTCACCCAAGCTGGAGTGCCAGCACAGTCTTGGCTTACTGCAACCTCTGCTTCCCAGGTTCAAGCAATTCTCCTGCTTCAGCCCCCTGAATAGCTAGAATTACAGGTGCCTACAACTATACCTGGCTAATTTTTGGTTTTTTAGCAGAGATTGGGTTTCAACATGTTGGCCAGGCTGGTTTTGAACTCCTAGCCTCAAGTGATCCACCTACCTCAGCCTCCTGAAGTGCTAGGAGTACAGTTGTGAGCCACCATGCCTGGCCAACAAAGAGAAATTTTTAAAAGAACCAGACAAAATTTCTGGAGTTTAAAAGCACAATAACAAACATGAAAATTTTACTAATAGATTTCAGTAGAAGATTTGAGCAGGCAGAAGAAACAGTCAACAAACTTAAAGATCAGTCAATTTAATTAATTATCCAGTATGAAGAGCAGAAAGAAAAAAGGATAACAAAGACTAAACAGAGCCCATGAGACTTGTGGGACACCATCTAGCATACCAAAATATGCATAATGGGAATCCCAGAAGGAGAAATGAGAAAGTAAGATAGAACATATGAAGAAATAATGGCTGAAAACTTTCCACATTTTGATCAAATGCATGGCTGTCCACATTCAGAAAGCTCAATGATATATTAATGAAAGCGTCAATTCATCAGGAATATGTAACAGTTACCAACATTATACACTAAACAATAGAGCCCCAAAAGGTGTGAACAAAAAGTGACAGAATAGAAGACAGAAATAGACAATTTTTTTTTTTTTTGAGACAGAGTTGTCCAACCTGGAGTGTAGTGGCGTGATCTCACCTCACTTCAACTGGTTCAAGTGATTCTCATGCCTCAGCCTCTCAAGTAGCTGGGATTACATGTGTGCACCACTACCCTCAGCTAATTTTTGTATTTTTAGTAGAGACAGGGTTTCACCATGTTGCACAGGCTAGTCTTGAACTCCTGACCTCAGATGATCTGCCCTTAGCCTCCCAAAGTGCTGGGACTGCAGGCATGAGCCACCATGCCTGACCAGAAATAGGCAAGAATATAATATTGGTTGGATGCTTCAGTACTCCATTTTTTATAGTGAATAGAAGGTCAATAAGGAATAGAGAACTTGAACAGTACTTTAAGCCCAGTAGACCTAATAACTAGACATATATGTAACTCTGCACTCAATAGCAGAGTACACATTTTTCTCAAGTGCACATGGAACAGTTTCTAAGATAGACCATGTAAGACTTGTCACAAAATGAGTTTTAATATATTTTTTTAAATATTGAAATTATACAAAGTAGCTTCTCTAACCACAATGGAATAAGACTGGAAACCAATAACAGAAAGAAAATTGGAAAATTTACAAATATGTAGAAATTAAACAACACATTCTTAAGCCACTAATGGTCAAATAAGAAATCACAAGGGAAATTGTGAATACTTAGAGATAAATGAAAGCAAAACACAACATACTAAAACATATGATATGCAGCATTAAAGAGAAATGTATAGCAGTAAATGCCTACATTAAAAAAGAATAGAGAGCCCAGAAATAAGACTGCACACCTATAACTATCTGATCTTCTACAGATCTGACAAAAAGAAGCAATGGGAAAAGGAGTCCCTGTTCAATAAATGGTGCTGGGATAACTGGCTAGCCGTATGCAGAAAGTTGAAACTGGAACCCCTTCCTTAGACCATATACAAAAATTAACTCAAGATATATTAAAAAATTAAATGTAAAACCCAAAACTGTGAAAACTCTGGAAGACAACCTAGGCAATATTATTCTGGACATAGGAATGAGCAAAGATTTCATGATGAAGATACCAAAAGCAATCACAACAAAAGCAAAAATATACAAATGGAATCAAATTAAACTAAAGAGCTTCTGCACAGCAAAAGAAATTATCAACAGAGTGAACAGACAACCTACAAAGTGGGAGAAAATTTTTACAAACTATGCATTTCACAAAGGTCTAATATCTAGTGCCTATAAGGAACTTAAACTAGTTTACAAGAAAAAAAAAACCATTAAAAAGTGGGCAAAGGACATGAACAGACACTTTCCAAAAGAAGACTTATGTGCACCAACAATCATATGGAAAAAAGACCAACATCAATGGTCATTAGAGAAATGCAATTCAAAATCACAATGAAATACCATCTCACACCAGTCAGAATGGCTACTATTAAAAAGTCAAAAAATAACAGATGCTTGTGAGGTTGTGGAGAAAAAGGAATGCTTATACACATTCAGTGATAGTGTAAATTAGCTCAACCATTGTGGAACACAGTGTGGCAATTCCTCAAAGACCTAAAAAGAGAAATTCCATTCAACTCAGCAATCCCATTACTGGGTATATACCTAAAGGAATACAAATTGTTCTATCATAAAGATGCATGCACACATATGTTCATTGCAGTGCTATTCACAATAGCAAAGACATGGAATCACCTTAAATGCCCATCAGTGGTAGACTGGATAATGAAAATGTGGTACATATACACCATGGAATACTGTTCAGCCATAAAAAAGAACAAGATTACATCCTTTGCAGGAACATGGATGGAGCTAGAGGCCATTTCCTCAATAAACAAACACAGGAACAGAAAACCAAATACCACAAATTCTCATTTATACGTGGAGACTAAATTATGAGAACACATGGACACATAGAGGGAACAACACACACTGGGGCCTATCAGAAGATGGAGGGTGGGAGGAGGAAGAGCATCAGGAAAAATAAATAATGGGTACTAGGCTTAATACCTGGGTGATAAAATAATCTGCACAACAGACCCCCATGACACAAGTTTACATATATAACAAACCTGCACATGTACCTCTGAACTTAAAAGTTTTAAAAAAGAGTAAAGAACTCAGATTGATAACCTAACTTTACAACTTAAGAAGCACAACTTCTTTAGAAAAAGGAAGAGCAAACTAAACTCAAAGCTAGCAGAAGAAATGAAATAATAAAGATTAGAGACAAAAAATATATAGTAAGACAGTAGAATCAATGAAATCACAATTTGGTTCTTTGGAAATAGCCACAAAATTGTCAGACCTTAGCTAAACTGAAAAAGAAAAAAAAAGAGAGGATACAAACAACCAGAATTAGAAGTGAAATTGTAGACACTACTACTGTTTTTACAGAAATAGAATGATAAGAGAACGCAGCCAGGCTTGGTGGCTCATGCTTGTAATCCCAGCACTTTGAGAGGCCAAGGTGGGCAGATCACCTGAGGTCAGGAGTTCAGGACCAGCCTGATCAACGTGGAGAAACCCTGTCTCTACCAAAAATACAAAATTAGCCAGGCATGGTGGCACATGCTTGTTTTCCCAGCTACTCAAGAGGCCCAGGCAGGAGAATCGCTTGAGCCTGGGAGGCAGAGATTGTGGCAAGCTGAGATCTCGCCATTGCACTTCACCTGGGCAACAAGAACAAAACTCCATCTTAAAAAAAAAAAAAAAAAAGGTGAACGCTATGAGCAACTATATGCCAGCAAATTAGATAACCTAGATAAATTAATAAATTCCTAAAAACACACAAATCACCAAAACTAATTAAGGAAGTAATAGAAGATCTGAACAGACCTATAATAAGTGAAGGTATTAAGTCAGTAATTTAAAATTTTCCCAAAAAGGAACTATATATAACCGAAGGGCTTCACTAGTGAATTCTACCAAACATAAAAACAGAATTAATACTCATTTTTCTCAAACACTTTCAAAATGTAGAAGACCTTCCTATGCATTCTGTGAGGCCAATATTACCATAATACTAAAGTCAAAGATAACACAAGAAGAGTTGCAAAATAGAGATAAAGGCTGTCTTTCCACCATATCAAAAACTCCCGAAGATTTCCAGTATCCTTAATTTATTTGTGTAGATCCAGATTTCCCTCTGCAATAATTTTCCTTCTGCTTGAAAGAATTTTAAAAAAATTTTCTTGTGCAGATACACCGCTAATTCAGCTTTTGTGTGTCTTAAAAGGTTTATTCTTTTGCCTACGTTTTTGAATGATATTTTCGCTGGGTGTAGAATTATAGGTTGCCAGTATTCTCTTTCAGTATTTTAAAAATGTTGCTGCATTGTCTTCTCATTTGCATTATTAATAAGAAATGTCATACTCATCTTTGTTTCACTGTACGTAGTGTGTCTTTTTTCTTTGACTCTTTTGGAGATTTTCTTTTCGTTTTTGGTTTCTGAGTAATTTGCGTATGATGTATTTGGTGGAGTTTCCTTCATGTTTCTCCTGCCTAGGGTTCATTCCCCATTTGTTGGGTCTGTGTGTTTATAACTTTCTCAAATTTGGATAAATTTCAGTCATTATTTCTTCAAATATGATTTTTGTTCCCTCATTTTGTCCTCTTTTTTTGGAGACTCCAATTTCAGATCTACTAGAAGTTGCCCCACAGTTCATTTATACTGTATTCTTTCTTTCTTTCTTTCTTTTTTTTGGAGACAGAGTCTTGCTCTGTCACCCAGGCTGGAGTAAAATGGCATGATCTCTGCTCACAACCTCCATCTCCTGGGTTCAAGTGATTCTCCTACCTAAGCCTCCAGAGTAGCTGGGATTATAGGCACACACCACCACTCCTAGCTAGTTTTTTGTATTTTTAGTAGAGATGGGGTTTCATCACATTGGCCAGGCTGGTCTCGAACTCCTGACCTTGCAATCTCCCCACCTCAGCCTCCCAAAGTGCTGGGATTACAGGCATGAGCCACTGCACTCGGCCAATTTTTTTATTTTTTAAAATTTTATTGTAGATCATTTCCACTGTTATGTCTTTAAGTTTCCCAGTCTTTTCTTCTGCAATGTCTGATTTGTTTTTGGTTTCATCAAGTGTATTGTAGTTTTGCTCCCTAGAAGTTCAGTTTAGATCTTTTTATATCACCTGTGTCTCTATTTTTGAATATGTGGAATACAGTTATAATAACTTTTTAAATCTCTTTGCCTGTTAATGCTAACATCTGTTTAACTAGTTGTTATTTTAATATCTGTTATTGTGAGAGAGACAGAAACGACAGTCACTATAGTTTCAATGATGATTTAAATAATTTTTCTTATTAACCATAGTAGCATTTACATTCAAAAGACAGGCGTACGTAAACATATGAGGCATACCCACATCATTTATGTTTTGTCTTCAGGCAAAGCCTGGTGTACACATGCGTTTACAAACCTCTTTAATAACATCCTCAAAGATCATCAGCCCATATTTTGGCAGCCACCGTTCTAGACATTGAGATACATGTGACTTACCAATTCTTTTAAATTAAAGCTACTGTCATCATGTTTTAGACAGTGTGTAAATAAACAACACTCTTGCTATGCCCAGCTGTTGTCCAACAGTGATTTTCTGTCTCTTTGTTGATTAATATTGCCCTTGTTAACAGCCACTGTGTTGGTGTTACCCTTTACCATCCATCTGAAATTTAAGATGATAATGTTATCATAAAGTTGCTTCCAACTTGCCTGGGAACTGCTGTGACTATGAAAAGAAAAAAAGAGGAAAAAAAGCTGCTTCCAACTTACAATAGGAAATTGTAAATAAAGGAAACTCCTTAATTTCTAAGATGAACTTTGCCGTGCTCTGATTGCTTGTCCTATCCCCTCCTAAACCTTGTTTCAACCATTTTCCCATCTCTCCCTCTTAAAAATGCAATCTCTCCCATTCTGTTAGATTCCTCCCCTTAGCCTGTAATCATGATGAAATCTCTTCTATCCTAATGAAAACAAAACCCTCTCTTTACTCTGTGGCCCTTTATGCTACTGAGGGAAGGTGTTCTCTTTCCGGGTCCACAAGGGGGCGTAGTTTTAAGGGCAAGAACTTCCTAGCGCCATGCCCCCCTCCCATCTCTCTCCATCCAGGAGATTTAACGGTTTATGTTTGAATTTCGCAGGCGTGGGGAGAAACTAAGGGTCAATCACTCCAGCGGAAGTTCTAAGGAACTCCTTTCATTGGCCTGGGGGCTTAGAGAAGGTGGGGGTTCCTCCCAGGTGAAAAGTCCCCTTCTTCCACACCCCTTCGGACTCCATGTTTGGATCCCCTTCCACGAACAATCCCTTCGTGGAAGCTGTTTTTCTCTATCCTGGATTTTCCCTCTGCAGTCCCCCTCCACACTCTGTGTGGAAGCCTGTTTTCCCCCTCCAAACTCCATCTCTCTCTATTCCCTTCCACTCAGTATGGAAGCTGCTTTCCTCTCCTGGATTCCATCTTTCTGTATTCTCTCACTCAGTGTGAGAGTTAGCTGTTTCTCCTTCCTCTGTTTCTCTCTCTCTCTCTGAATAAATCACTTTCTACAAACACTTTTGAGTCTGGCATTTACTGCACACTGCGCCATGGTCCCCTCTCATTCTTGAGAGGGCATGAGACCAAGAACCTGGAGAAACGTCCTCTCAGGGAAGCTGAGGGAACCCCCGTACCACAATATTACGCTACTATCCCATCAAATGTTCTCCGGCTTTAGAGCCTAGCACTTAATCTTCTACTTCTTTTTTTTCTTTTTTTTTGGAGATGGAGTCTTGCTCTGTCGCCCAGGCTGGAGTGCAGTGTTGTGATCGCACGTCACTGCAACTTCCACTTCCCTGGTTCAAGCAATTCCCTGCCTTAGCCTCCCGAGTAGCTGGGATTACAGGCACATGCCACCATGCCCGGCTGATTTTTTTGTTTGTTTGTTTTTTGGTGTTTTTAGTAGAGATGGAGTTTCACCATGTTGGCCAGACTGGTCTCAAACTCCTGACCTCAGGCAGTCTGCCCACCTTGGCCTCCAAAAGTGCTGAGATTACAGACAAGAGCCACTGCAGCCTGCCCGGCTAATTTGTTGTTGTTGTTGTTGTTGTTGTTTTAGTAGAGACAGGGTTTCACCATGCTGGCCAGGCTGGTCTCAAGCTCCTGACCTCATGATCCACCTGCCTTGACCTCCCAAAGTGCTAGGATTACAGACGTGAGCCACTGCACCCAGCCCTAATCTTCTACTTCTCTACTGAAAGCATAAGGACATCAGACCTTACTTAAAATGAAAAACACCCTTATCACAAGGGGCAAGCACTTTTAAATCTTTGCTCTTTCTTCTGCTGTTTACAGCAGATTTCTCAGTGACATGTTCATACAACCATTTCTTTCAACATAGCCACTCCTTCAGGAGTAGTAGGTCCCCTAGTTTCTAAGCCTTTCTGGGGTTCTGTGGGGCTTAGCTTTCAGTTCTCTGCTAAATCCATTACCACTAGCCCATCTGTTTTCTAGTTTCCAACATTTTGATATCTTATGTCCTGCAGTCCTCTCTCCGTTCTCTTTGATCTTATTGTTTATGCCCTTTAAAAAAATTCCTTGATGTTCAATTTAACAGAGCTTGGAGAAGAAACAAGATGTCCTTCCTTCCTTCCTTGCTTCCTTCCTTCCTTCCTTCCTTCCTTCCTTCCTCCCCTTCCTCCCTCCCTTCCTCCCTCCCTTCTTCCCTCCCTCTCTTTGTTTCTTTTTCTTTCTTTCTTTCACTTTTTTTTGGTCTGTGTTGATGTCCTCATATCTAAATGGGAAAACCAGTTAAGCTTTTATTTTTTTTAGACAGAGTCTTACTCTGTTAAGCGGAGTGCAATAGTGTGATCTCCGCTCACTGCAAACTCCATCTCTCAGGTTCAAGTGATTCTCCTGCTTCAGCCTCCTACGTAGCTGGCATTATAGGTGCCACCATGCCCGGCTAATTTTTGTATTTTTAGTAGAGATGGGGTTTTGCCATGTTGGCCAGGCTTGCCTCAAACTCCTGACCTTAAGTGATCCGCCCGCCTCAGCCTCCCGAAGTGCTGGGATTACAGGCATGAGTTACTTCGCCTGGCCAAAACCAGTCAAGCTTCTACTTCCACTCCCTCACCTCCTATTCCAGCTTCAACTCACCAATGTATGATTTCCCATTTCCTTAAAGTTTCACTTTAATTACATGGCACTTAGCATAAGTGACTCCATTTTGGTTTGGTCTATTGGGCTTGGTGCAGGAGTGCAGTTCAAAAAAATGCCTTCCCATAATTTTATGTAACAGAGTGAGGTAGCATTTTCCCTTCCATTCCCACCTCCACCACAGGCAATGAGGATGGAAAGTGCTACTGCTTCCCTTCATTGTGAAAGGGCTCCCCATAGGTTCCCTTGGAGTGCTTAACATGTGTTCCCTAAAGTCTGAGGAGGCAAAAGAACTGGTATTTGACCCATACCTGAAAGGAATAAGGACCCAAGGCTGGAGGTTCCTGGTGGCAGAGAAAAGAGAGATGGCTGTGTTGGGGTAAGCCCTGTTTCAATGGTAGGAAGCAGGGCAGGCAACAGACAGGTATGGGCCCTCAGGAGGGAATGATCCTGGGGACCATCAGAAATAGGACCTTTGCCTAAAACCTTGGCTCCCTGCCAAGGGTAAGCAACCTCAGCAGAAAGGAGCTAGTATTGTTGGATACTGGAGCTAAGACATGGACCATGAGCAGCCAGCTGGAGGAGAAGCACTGCCAGCATTGCTTGAGTTGACATCAAATGTTCCCAGTAGTGCACTCTGCACAGAACCTCATAGTACCTCACATGAGAAAGTCGGCTCTACCCCCAACCTAGCAAAGGCTAGTTCTCAGCCGTAAGAATCAGATGAGACCCAGCTGCTGTCCCTTTCTTCCTCTCCTGAGAGGCGGGAAGCATGACCTGAAAGCTGTGGAATGGAGGAGAACTGAGAAAGAACCCATCACACACCCTGGAAGCAAGTCTGAGCTGGGAGGAAGGAGAGGCTTTCAACTGACATGAAGACAGCTTCAGTGGTTCCACAGCACTAGACATTGTCATTGCTATTTAGTGACTATTCCTGGGACTAAACATCCTTTAATTTTTTTGTTTTTGTTTAAATCTAAGAGTGACCGAAAAAGTTATGACACTTCCCAAAGTTTATATCCAAAGATCAAGGGGAATGAGATTTCAGAAAGGATTTAAAGGAATAAAGGTAGAAAAAAAATCAACTTGCTTTCTACTTGCATTTTTCACCCAATGAGAGTATTGTTGTTTCAATAAAATGTCTCTACTGTCAGGACACTTGCAAGCTGGTCAGTGGAAGATACAGGAGAGAAATTATTACAAAAATTCCAACTCTAATAAGTGCCAAGAAGAGATACGTGGAACCATGAAAATCGTGTAACTGGCATATTTCATTCTAGATCACTGTATGGAAAGCCAGTTTCGAGAATGACCAATTTGGGGTGTGTGTGTGTGTGTGTGTGTGTGTGTGTATGTAGCTATTTGTAAAGTTACTGAAAAGTAAGTTACAGAGAATGACTTTGACAACCTTTCCAAGAGTTTGCATGATTTTAATTAGCTTCTTTATTTGTCTTCATAATGGCATTTAAAGACTTCGATTTCTGTCTGCCCCAGTGTGATGGTTCACAGTTGCAGGGCACCGAGGAAGCAGCAGGACTCACTGTGGGCAGCTGGGGAGACTAGAGGACAGGAGGCGCATCCTTAGAGGAAGCTCTGAGGGACAGGGAGAGAACACTGGCTTTTATTCGCAAATTGACATTTGGTCCAATTGGCCTGTTCCCAGCCGTCATACGATTTCCACTGGTGTCCTGCAGAGTAATAATAAAGCTCTCATTAATTTCATGCCTAGTACCTGCCAATCATTACACACATGGTATTTCTAATCTTGCAAAATAGGAGATATTATCTCCATTTTACAGATGAGGAAATTCACGTTTCAAGAGGGTCACTTGCCCCGGGCCATATAACAGTAAGTGCCAAAACTGGGTCTAGAAGCCAGGCTTGTCTGATTCTTAAAGACACCAGACCACACCACCCTCATCCGTACTGTGGGCTGTATCTGTTTTGCTCTTTTTCTTCACTTACTTATCTTCAAACAGGAGTCTTTAGTTTGTTGCTAAGTTAATGTTTATTTTGCATTTTACAGGTCTCTTTAACATTACATACATCTCAAGAAGAACTGGTGGAGAAAAAGTGCTTAGCAAAAAAATACACTCACCTCTCCTGCAATAAAGTCTTCTGCCAGCCATGGCAGAAATGCATTGAGGGCACCTGTATTTGTAAACTACCATATCAATGCCCAAAGAATGGCACTGCGGTGTGTGCAACTAACGGGAGAAACTTCCTAACATACTGTCAACTAAAGAGTTTGGAATGTCTTCGTCCAGGGACAAAGTTTTTAAATAATGGAACATGCACAGCTGAAGGTAGCAAAAGCCTAGTTTTCAAGTCATTCTGTGATACAAGAGGCCATTTGTATGCCATGCTTTCAGAAAATAATTCTCTTGTGTATATTATGACAACTCAAAATTCTTTTCTAGGCTCTCAGTAGTAATTGGGGTAACCACCAAAGAAATCAGGGGTCACCAGAATCCAGCCAGTCTTTGAGTGCCAAGCATGGGATGCTGAGTCCAGACCTTCCCTTCAGTGCTTGTGCCACTCTCTGCTGCCCAGCCCTTTAGCATTGTCCCTACCCTCACTTCTACTTGGTTAATGGGATTATTCCCAGGGCCATCAAGCTGGTTCAGAACCCAGTGAAAAGTCTTCAAGTAAGGTTGGTACTCACATTTAGGCTAGTCAAGCCTCAGGTCCCCATGTGGTCCAAGTGATTTCTTTCAACATCCATCCCCCACCTCCCAACACTTTCCCCAAGCCCTGACCCTATTGTCCCTAAATATCCAAGGGGGGCTTGAGCCACTGCTGACCTGGGACATACTCCAACCTAGCAAACCCAAAGGTCAGAGCAGAGCGCTTGTCTACAGTCCCTCCAGGTGCCTCATGTGCTGAGGAGGCTGGGGCCCTCGGATTCAGATTAGTGGGCAGCTATGATTAGGGATTTCACTCTCAGTCCAATTGAGTTTCAAGTCCCTCTAAACCCCGCCTTGGTTATTGACAAGTTGTGAGACCTCACTGGACTCCAGTTCCCTCTTCTGAAAAATGTGAATAATAGAAGTTTCTAAGTTGAACAGTTCTTGTGAAAATTAAATAAAACATGTATGCAGGGCTCTTCACACAGCGCTCGGCATGCAGAAAGTACTTGTTACATTTTATATATGACAGCAAAGCTTGGGCTCATTGTCTTCTGATATCAAGTTATTATGGACACTTCACAGCTGTAGAAATGCTTAAAACATCCTTTTTAAAGGCATGGTGACATATACCAGCTGACAGCAGCCTGTATGTTTTTGAGATGCTGAGTTAAGATGTTGAGATACTGTGGAAAAGGAGGGAAGATAGCTCCCAGTTTGAGCTCATCTGTAATCCCTGTTGGAAAGGAGAAAGGCAATGGTGGAGGTTATTTCATCAGTGTCAGACTGCTCTTGAGGGATTAAATGCCTTGAATATATGAGAGTACATAAACCCTTTCTACGTTTTACATTTTCACTGTTGGGCTTACTTTTGAGAACATGGTCTTTGGAGTAAGATCAATTGAGTGGGTTCCAAATCCTGGCTTCACCACTTGGGCCGTGAACTTAATTTTCCCTAGATTTAGGTCCTTCATGTGTAAAAATGAGAATAAACGTAGGCTTAATCCTCATAGGGTTGATGTGAGGATTTAATGATCCTCTATAGAACCAAATAGCACAGCCACTGACCCATAGTAAGCACTCTTAACAGAATTGCTTACTATTACTGTTAAAATCGTCATGATGTTCAAAGTTCACTTGAAATTAAGTACATTATTATTCTTAAAGATTTTTAATTAAGAGAAAAAGTGAATGGCTACCTATTGCTCATTATTGTTGTTTTTTTTTTTTTAATTTTAGGAAAGTTTAGTGTTTCCTTGAAGTATGGAAGTACAGATTCAGAGGGAATAGTTGAAGTAAAACTTGTGGACCAAAATAAAACAATGTTCATATGCAAAAGCAGTTGGACCATGAGGGAAGCCAACGTGGCCTGCCTTGACCTTGGATTTCAACAGTGAGTGCTTGTATCAGTGGATTTTCTCATGGTTGATTTCATTGTTCTGTTTGCTTTTTGATTACCTAATCTTTGTGTATTAATTTCCACATATATAACCTAAGGAAATGAACGACGTGCATCACAGCATTGTTATGAGGAAGCAATGCATTTGTGTTTACCCAGCTCTTGGAACCCTGATGACCACAGAGCATGGATAATAAGGCTATTGAAGTATCTGGATGTGAATCCTTCAGTGATTCTGAGAGTCACAAACACATTCATTTCTGTTTGTCTCTACTCATCTATAATTATATGCACTTTTTCACACCCAGTATATAAACTATATATAGTGTGAAAAAGTGTATATAATTTTCACACCCAGTATAGTTTATATACTGGGTGTGAGTATAGTTCATAGTAACTATATAAACTATACTTTAGTGTTTATATAGTGAATATAAACTATATAGTTATAGTATAAACTATATAGCTAGTATAAATTATAGTTTATGGTATAGTTTATGCTTTATATAGTATAAACTACATAGTTTCTATATAACTGGTATAGTTTATAGTTGATACAGTTTATAGTATAGTTTATATATGCCTTTTCTCTTTTTTCCTTGATCAATCTTCAAAGGTTTGTCTATTTAATTGGTCTTTTTGATTTTTATATTTTAAAATGGTCTTTTTTTTCTTTATTTTCTACTTCAATAATCTTTGCTGTAATTTTTTACTTTCCTTTCTTATCCCTATTGTATTTTTTCTGATTCCTTGAGTTGAATACTTGGCTTGACCATTTTCAGTTTTTCTTACTTTCTCAACATAAATATTTAAGGTTCAAGATTTCCCTCTAGGTAATGTTTCATTTGCATGCCATCAGCCTTCATAAGTGGTATTTTATTTATTGCTTGGTTCAAAATGTCTTCTAACTTTCAATATAATTTCATCTTTGCTCCATGTATAATTTAGAAGTTTTCTTATAATATTTGTTGTAATCAATATATTAGTTTGCTTTTGGTTAACTTTGTGTTATTGATTTTCTGTTTAATTGCATTGTGGTCAAAGAATATCCCTGTATGATAACAATTTTAAAAAATATTTGTTGAGACTTGCTTTGTGGCAGAGTATTTTTCAAATGCTCCATGTGCAGATTCTGAATAATAGATATGTTATTCGTTATGAATAGAATTAGCAAAGTTGTTAGCGGCTTTGTTTAGATCCTTTTCTATTTCTTTGCTTTCAGTCTTCTATATCTTTAGATTTTAAGCATGTTCCTTATAAAAGGCACGTATCTAAATTTGTTTTAATTCAGGATTACAATCACTGTTAACTGAAGAGTTTAGTCCATTTAGATTATTGTAATTACTTATATTGTTGAATTTATTTTTCCTCTTGTTTTTAGGCTTATTATTTACCCTACTTTTTGTGTGCTTTGTCTTTTTCCTTTTCTAATTTCTACTAAATTAAAGATTTAATTTTTCCACTTCTAGTTGGTTTGAAAATTTCCACTTTTTTTTTCCACTTCTAGTTGGTTTGAAAATTATGCATTATATTCCTATTTCTTTCTCCTTTTTTAATTGTACTTTAAGTTCTGGGATACATGTGCAGAATGTGCAAGTTTGTTACATAGGTATACACGTGCCATGGTGGTTTGCTGCATCCATCCCTCCATCATCTACATTAGAGATTTCTCCTAATGTGAGCCCTCCCCAATCCCCTCACCCCCTGCTATCCCTCCCCTAACCCCCACATCCCCCGACAGGCCCCAGTATGTGATGTTCCCCTCCCTGTGTCCATGTGTTCTCATTGTTCAACACCCACTTAGGAGTGAGAACATGCAGTGTTTGGTTTTCTGTTCCTGTGTCAGTTTGTTGAGAATGATGGTTTCCAGCTTCATCCATGTCTCTGCAAAGGACATGAACTCATCCTTTTTGATGGCTACATAGTATTCCATGAGGTATATGTGTCACATTTTTTTAATCCAGTCTATCTTTGATGGGCATTTGGGTTGGTTCTAAGTCTGCAGGGCTGCAATAAACATACGTGTGCATGTGTCTTTTTTTTTTTATTTTTGAGACAGAGCAAGACTCTGTCTCCACACACCAGGCTGGAGTGCAGTGGTGTGATCTCGGCTCACTGCAACCTCTGCCTTCTGGGTTCAATCAAGTCTCCTGCCTCAGCCTCCCAAGTAGCTGGGACTACAGGTGTGCACCACCACACCCAGCTAATTTTTGTATTTTAGTAGAGACGGGGTTTCACCATGTTGGCCAGGATGGTCTCGATCTCTTGACCTGTGATCTGCCCACTGTGGCCTCCCAAAGTGCTGGGATTACAGGTGTTAGCTACCGCACCTGGCCGCATGTGTCTTTATAGTAGAATGATTTATAATCCTTTGGGTATATACCCAGTAATGGGATTGCTGGGTCAAATGGTATTTTTGGTTCTGGATCCTTGAGGAATTGCCACACTGTCTTCCACAATGGTTGAACTAATTTACACCCCTCCAACAGTGTAAAAGTATTCCTATCTCTCCATATTCTCTCCAGCATCTGTTGTCTCCTGACTTTTTAATGATTGCCATTCTAACTGGCATGAGATGGTATCTCAATGTGGTTTTGATTTGCATTTCTGTAATGACCAGTGATGATGAGCTTTTTTTCATATGCTTATTGGCTGCATGAATGTCTTCTTTTGAGAAGTATCTGTTCATATCCTTTGCCCACTTTTTCATGGGGTTGTTTGTTTCTTTCTTGTAAATTTGTCTCTTTGTAGATTCTGGTTATTAGTCCTTTGTCAAATGGGTAGAATACAACAATTTTTTCTGATTCTGTTGGTTGCCAGTTCACTCTAATGATAATATAATTTGAAGTGCAGAAGCTCTTAAGTTTAATTAGATCCCATTTGTCTATTTTGGCTTTTGTTGCCATTGCTTTTGGTGTTTTAGTAATGAAGTCCTTGCCTGTGCCTATGTCCTGAATGGTTTTGCCTAGTCTTTCTTTTAGGGTTTTTATGGTGTTAGGTCTTATGTTTAAGTCTTTAATCCATCTGGAGTTAATTTTAGTGTAAGGTGTCAGGAAGGGGTCCAGTTTCTGCTTTCTACACACTTGCTAGTCAGTTTTCTCAATACCATTTATTAAACAGGGAATCCTTTCCCCATTGCTTTTGTGAAGTTTGTCAAAGATCAAATGGTTGTAGATGTGTGGCATTGCCTCTGAGGCCTCTGTTCTGTTCCATTGGTCTATATCTCTGTTTTGGTACCAGTACCATGCTGTTTTGATTACTGTAGCTTTGTAGTATAGTTTGAAATTGAAATCAGGTAGCATGATGCCTCTGGCTTTGTTCTTTTTACTTAGGATTGTCTTGGCTATGCAGGCTCTTTTTGGTTCCATATGAAGTTTAAGGTAGCTTTTTCCAGTTCTGTGAAGAAGATCATTGGTAGCTTGATGGAGATACTGTTGAGTCTATAAATTACTTTGGGCAGTATGGCCATTTTCACAATATTGATCCTTCCTAACCATGAGCATGGAATGTTTCTCTATCTGTTTGTGTCCTTTCTTATTTCCTTGAGCAGTGGTTTGTAGTTCTACTTGAAGAGATCCTTTATATCCTTTGTTAGTTGTATTCCTAGGTATTTTATTCTCTTTGTAGCAATTGTGAATGGGAGTTTGCTCACGATTTTGCTCTCTGTTAGTCTGTTATTGGCGTATAGGAATGCTTGTGATTTCTGCACATTTATTTTGTATCCTGAGACTTTGCTGAAGTTGCTTATCAGTTTGAGAAGATTTTGGGCTGAGACAATGGGGTCTTCTAGATGTACAATCATATCATCTGCAAATAGA
>CAUYLG010075209.1:0-20906 GCA_963573385.1 Cacajao melanocephalus | reverse complement strand
ATTGGAAATAAATCACTCCTCAGCAATTGCATAGCATTTCACAGGTTTAAATAAAATATTGGTTGGCTGCTTGTTTGTTATTTTCATCTCTTATTCCTTCCTGTCTCCATTGTTAAACACAATTATCGGCATAATAGAGGTTTTTAGTACCCATTTTTAGACTGCATTCTAGCCTGGGCAGTAGAACAAGAATCCTGTTCTCTCTCCCTCTTTTTCTTCCTCTTTCTTTCTCTTGTACACTTTTTTTCTTTCTTTCACTCTCACTTTCTTTCCTCTCTTTTCCTTTCTTTCAAATAAAAATAAATAAATAAATAAATAATAAATAAAAATAAAAAAATTAAAAAAGATATATAAATATCACCACAGCACAGATTTTAAAACTGATAAATAAATAATATTTTATTTTAATTATATTTTATTATATTTATTATATTAAATATTTTAGATTTAATTATAAATAATATTTTATTTCTTACATTTTGCACAATAAAAAATGCTATAAATATCCATTTGTTTATTTCTTTTAACCAAAAGAAACATAAAAGAACAAGAAACAAGAAAATTGTCACCTGTAGAGATGAGTGTAAAAAGGGTGGAAGAGTTAAAAAGCAGGAAAAATCTTAGTATACCCATGTATATAGTTTTGACTTTTGAAAATATGTTTTACAAACTCTAAATACTAAGTCAAAGGATTTTTTTAATCCTTCATTATTTAAGAAAATGTAAACATAAATCTGTATATCTGTTATTAAATTGATAACCATGTCACATAGTAGCCTGACTATACACCTTAACTGAAATGTATTTCAGGGATAAAAATAACTCAGAGTCCATAGATATTAATCCATAGTTCACTGTGGGTAATGGTATTAGTATACTAATTGTCAAGCTATTTTATTAGCATTGTAGAATTAAGCAAATTAGTAAATGTATTGATGTGACTGAGATTCCAGTTATTCGCCAGTGAACAAGAAAGTTATCAATAAGAAATGTAAGTGGCTGGGGCAAGTGGCCAATTAGAAGCAGCTGCAGTCCATGGCATTTATAGAGAGGAATGAAAGGGACAAGTGAATACAGCATCATCAATTGAAATATCCAGGTACTGGCATTGGGACTGATCAGGGAAACAACTAGACTCATGGAGAATGAAGAAAAGCAGGATGGGGCATCAGCCCACCCAGGAGTGACAGGAAGCCAAAGGAACCCCCACCCCCAGCCAAGGGAAGTATGAGTGATTGTATGATCCTGGATAACCACAATTCTCCCACGGAGAAGCAATCCCTGGATCAGGAGACCCTCAGTGAGCCCATATCACCAGGGCCTTAAGTCCGACACACAAATCTGTGTGGATTCTCAGCAGAGCAGCTGCTCAGACACTCACAGAGACCCAGGAGCTTTACATACACCAGTCCCAGGATCCTCAACAAAGGTATCTGCAACTCAAGCAAGGCAGGAGGTCCAAAAATACCCCTAGAAAGGAGGCCAAATCTAGGTAGCCAAGCAGCATCAGTCTGCGGGCCCCACTTCCATGGCATTCATGAGATAAGACTCACTGTCTTGGAATTCCAGCAAGCCACTGCCAACAAGATGGAACCTGCCTGAAATAGGACAGAGTCTCTTGAGGGAGGGGCTAGTCATCATCTCTGCCATCTCTGCTATTTCATCCACTCAGCTGTTTCAGCCTGTGGGCTTTGGAGAGTCCTTAACAGTCTGGAGGAGGAAGGGTCCCCCAGTGTAACACAGCTGCTTTGCCAGAATATGGCTAGACTGCTTCTTTAAGCAGGACCCTGTCCATTGCTCCTTACTTGGCAGGATCTCCCAGCAAGGACCTCCAGCCACTCCCAACCACATGCATTCTATGGACAAATTTCTGATCCCTCCCTGGGACAGAGTGCCCAGGGGAGAGAAGGAATGCTACCTTGGTTGATTGGACAACTCAGCCATTCCAGACTGTGGGCTTTGGAGAGTCCATCAGATGGGGGCAGAGATGGAGATATGATTTGGTTGCGTCCTCACCCAAATCTCTTCTTGAATTGTAGCTCCCATAATTCAGATGTGTTGTGGGAGGGTCCCATGGATGATAATTTAATTGAATCATGGGTCAGCTTCCCCCATACTCTTCTCATGGTAGTGGATAAGTCTCATGAGATCTGATTGTTTTATAAGAGGTTTCCTTTTTCACTTGGCTCTCTCTCTTGCCTGTTGTCATGTAAGATGTGCCTTTTGCTTTCCACCATAATTGCAAGGCCTCCCCAGCCAAATGGAACTGGGAGTCAATTAAACTTTTTTCTCTTTATAAATTACCTAGTCTTGGGTATGCCTTTATCGGCAGCATGAAAACAGACTAATACAGATGGTCCCCCAGCAAGTTATGGCTATTTCATTGAGGCATATCAAGACTGCTTCTTTAAATGGGACCCCAATCCACTCCTCCACATGGGGCAGGTCTCCCCCACTAGGGCTTCCACCCATCCCCACCCATGTTCTACAGCTGGTAGAGTTCTAATTTTACTCCCTGGGATGGAGTGCTGGTGGAGCAGGGCAGGCTGCCACCTTGGCTGTTCAGGCATGTCAGCCAGTCCAGTCTGTGGACTATGGAGAGCTCTAATGGATTGGAGGCTGAACAGACCCCCTCACAGCACAGCTGCTCTACTAAAAAGTAGCCAGATTGCTTCCTTAAGTGAGTCCCTGATCCTGTTCCTCCTGACTGGATGCTACCTCCCAACTAGGGGCTCCAGCCACCTCCTACAGGCACATTTAGGCCAGCAACAGGTTAATATCCCCCTGAGATGGAGCTTTTGGAGGAAGAAGCAGGATGCCATCTTTGCTGTTTCATAGCCTTCATGGGTGATACCTCCGGGTACAGGAAAAGCCAAAGTGACTAGGGTCTAGAACAGACCCCCAGCAAATAGCAGCAACCCTACAGAATAGTGTCCAGGCTATTAAAAGGAAAATTAAAAAATAAAAATAAAACAGAAAACAATAGCAACAATAACAACAAACCACAAAAATCCCATACAAAGAAGCAACCTCAAAGTTCGGAGGTAGATAAGCCCACAAAGATGAGAAATAATCAATGCAAAACAATGCAAAAGACTAGAGTGCCCCTTTTACTCCAAATGACTGCAACACCTCTCCAGCAAGGGCTCAGAATGGGGATGAAGGTCAGATGGCTAAAATGACAATAGTAGAATTCAAAATGTGAAAAAAACAAAGTTTTTTGAGGAAAACGAACATGTTGTAATGCAACGCAAAGAAGCTAAGAAGTATGATAGAACAGAGCAGGAGCTGAGAGCCAAAATAGCCAGTTTAGAGAAGTATAACTGACCTAACAGAGCTGAAAAACACACAGCAAGAACTTCACAATGCAATCACAAGTATTAATAGCAGAATAGATCAAGCAGAGGGAAGAATTTATAGCTTGAAGAATATCTTCCTGAAATAAGACAGGCAAACAAAAATAGAGAAAAAAATAATAAAAAGGAATGAATAAAACTTCCAAGAAACATGGGATCATGTAAAGAGACCGAATCTACAACTGATTGAGACACCTGAAAAAGACAGGGAGAATGGAACTAATTTGGAAAACATACTTTAGAATATTTTCCAGGAGAACTTCCCAACCTAGCAAGATAGGCCAACATTCAGATTCAGGAAATGCAGAGAACCCTTGTAAGATACTCCATGAGATCATCCCCAAGACACATAATCATCAGATTCTCCAAGATTGAAACGTAAGAAGAAATGTTAAGGCCAGCCAGAGAGAAAGGCCAGGTCACCTACAAAGGGCAGTCCATCAGACTAACAGCAGATCTCTCAGGAGAAACCCTATAAGCCAGAAGATTGGGGGTCAATATTCAACATTCTTAAGGAAAAAAGTTTCCAACCCATAATTTTACATTCAGCCAAACTAACCTTCATACACGAAGGAGAAATAAGATCCTTTCAGATGAGCAAATGCTGAGGGAATTCATTACCACCAGACCTACCTTACAAGAGCTCCTGAAGGAAGCACTAAATATGGAAAGGAAAAACTGTTACCAGCCACTACAAAAACACACTGAAGTACATAGACCAGTGACACTATGAAGCAACCACATAAACAAGTCTGCAAAATAACCAGCTAGCATCATGATAACAGGATCAAATCCATACATAACAATACTAACCTTAAATGTGAATGGGCTAAATGTGCCAACTAAAAGACACAGAATGGCAATCTGGATAAAGAATCAAGACCCATTGATATGCTGTCTTCAAGAGACCTGTCTCACATGGAAAGACACACATAGGCTCAAAATAAAAAGATGAAGAGAAATTTATCAAGCAAATGGAAAACAGAAAAAAGCAGGGGTTGCAATCCTAGTTTCTGACAACAGACTTTAAACCAACAAAGATAAAAAAAGACAAAGAAGAGCATTACATAATGGTAAAGGGTTTAATTTAATGAGAAAAGCTAACTATCCTAAATATATATCCATCCAATACAGAAGCACTAAGATTCATAAAGCAAGTTCTTAGAGACCTTCAAAGAGACTGATTCCCACACAGTAATAATGAAGACTTTAACACCTCACTCACAATATTAGATGAATCATCAAGACAGAAAATTATCAAAGCTATTCAGGACTGGAACTCAGCTCTGGATCAAGTGGAACATGATAGATAGCTACAGAACTCTCCATGCCAAAACAATAGAATATTTATTCTTGTCAATGCCACATAGCACTTACTCTAAAATTGATCACATGGAAGTGATCAATTTTACACTTCACAACAAATACAAATGAACTGAAATCATAAACAGTCTTTTGGACTACAGTGCAATCAAATTAAAACTCAAGATTAAGAAATTCACTCAAAACCATACAAATACATGGAAATTGAACAATGTGTTCCTGAATCACTTTTGGGTAAATAATTAAATTATGGCAGATATCAAGAAGTGTTTTGAAATTAATGAGAACAAAGATACAATGTACCAGAATCTCTGGGACACAGAGTTGAGGGACATTTATAGCACTAAATGCCCACAACAGAAAGCTAAAAGAACTCAACTTAACAACCTAACATCACAACTAAAGAACTAGAGAACCAAGAGAACCAAAAGCAAACAAACCCCAAGACTAGCAGAAGACAAGAAATTACCATGATCAGAGCCGAACTAAAGGAGACAGATACACAAAAAGCCCTTCAAAAATAAACAAATCCAGGAGCTGTTTTTTGAAAAAATTAATAGACTGCTGGCTAGATTAATAAAGAAAAAAAGATATAAGATTCAAATAAACACAATCAAAAATGATACACAATCAAAACCACAATTAAATACCATCTCACACCAGTCAGAATGGAACCACCATGGCATTTGTGTACCTATGCAACAATCCTGCAAGATCTGCATATGTACCCCAGAACTTAAAGAACAATTTTTAAAAAATCAAAAAAACAATAGATGCAGACAAGGTTGTGGAGAAAAAGAAGCGCTTTAAAACACTTGCTGGTAGTTTAAATTAGTTCAACCATTGTGGAAGACAGTGTGTCAATTCCTCAAAGATCTAGAAGGAGAATCAGTTGACCCAGGAATCTCATTACTGGATATATACCCAAAGAAATATAAATAGTTCTACCATAAAGAAACATGCATGTGCATGTTCATTGCAGCACTATTCACAATAGCAAAGACATGGAATCAACCTAAATGTCCATCAATGACAAACTGGATAAAGAAAACATGGTACATATACTACCAAATACTATACAGCCATAAAAAGAAATGAGATCATGTACTTTGCAGGAACATGGATGGAGCTTGTGGCCATTATAGATAGCAAACTAATGCAGGAACAGAAAACCATGTTCTCACTTAGAAGTGGAAGCTAAATTATGAGAACACATGGACACAGAGGGGTGGGAGTAACATACCCTGGGGCCTGTTGGAGGCTCAGGGGGATGAGAGGAGGGATATCATCAGGAAAAATAGCTAGTGGATGCTAGGCTTCCATTAGCTGGGTGATGGGATGATCTGGATGATAGGATAGGATTATAGGTTATGAGTAGTGGGATGATCTGTACAGCACACCACCATAGCACATGTTTACCAATGTAACAAATCTGCACATCCTGCACATGTACCCCTGAACTTAAAATAAAAGTTGGAAAAAATTATTTTTAAAAAGAAATACAATTTGGATAGGAGGCTTTAATATTGGCTATGAATGTAGGATATTGATATAAATTCATGATTATATATACTATATGTGAAAGTATATATTCTATATAATATTATATATACATGTATATATAGTCACTGAGAGGTTTAGAAGCAATGATGTTCAAATAGCACCATTCTCCACTTAAAAATTCCTTGGAGAATGGTTGATTCCAGGTCTGGGACAGGGAGAGTATAATACTAACTTAGTATATTGTTTTGTTTTGGAAAATAAGGAAGAACTTAAAGACTAGTGGAATTATATCAAAATGAAACAAAACAAAGCTTGAAAGGGCTTGTGACAGGTTCATTCTACCAGGATGTATTTATTTTACTCTAGGGACTAGAAGAAAAAACATTAATAAATTCATCAATGCAAAATTCTTTTTATACTGAACTCCTCATTCTTTTGCTGAATCTTTAAATAAACTTTGTTAGTAAAATGTATTAATCATCTTTCACATTTCTTAATGACTACTGAAAGCTGTAAATGTTCACATCACTTTAACAACAATATTCTAAGTCAGTGTGGCAGTGTTTCTAAACAATGGAGATGTTCCCTGAGTTGTCTCTTTTGCTCAAAACAAAAGGATTCTACATTGAAGGGAGAAACTGTTGAGCTCATTACTTTAAGATTTGTTCCTCCTAATACACTTCATTCTATTTATTATGCAATTTATGTCATAAATCTTTACTTGGTACACACCAGTATATAATACTGGATTATAATAGTTTATAAACATGAATGTAAGACATAAAACATGCCTTTAATATTATCTATAATCTAGAAGATAAAACACATAAGGAACCTGTAAAAACTAAAAACAAAATGAAAAGATTTGTGATAGAGTTCAGCAAGTAATTTTCTACAGAAAAAGGGAGTATAAAACATGGTGATACAAATTTTAAAAAATAATGGACTAATGCAATAAATGATGTTGTATCTTGGTGGCAGTTTAACATTTTATGTAATCTATACATATTTTTTTTCTGAAAGTATGACTTCAACAATGCATTCATCAAGGTCCAAGCAAAAAACAGACGGCAGATGTACACCTAAACTAAATATATGAGAAGAGTCTTAAAAACATTACTACAAATGCATGAGTAGTTTGGTAGTTTAAGGAAACCTCAGATGATATCCAGAGTGTCATTATTATTTTTGCCTCTAAGATTAGTTTATTGTCCATTTTTCAAGTAAAATTTTGTATCTTCAAAATAGGGGACAGTAAAATTTCCATCAACCTTCACATTATCGTGAGTTCATTTCAATTTGGTCAGATTTCTATCTGAAACCAAACATGTTATAATAGGTGCCAGCAATGCTGTTTATATAAGATAATGTGAGAAAGGTAGGTGGAGGTAAGAACAAATAATTAACATAGAACAAATGTGTTTCAGTATCTGCCTCTGTTGCTAATCATTAAGACTAAATTAATCACAACTATCTATTTCTACCACCCAATTCATGTGATCTTTAATCTCTCTCAGCACATTGCTTTAGTTTTTCATTGACAAGAACAACTTGTCAAGAGAATACTAAAAGGTGTCTCAGTGAATATCCCATATTTTAGAAATAGTCTTCCGTGCCCTCATTGTATACCAGAAACCACATTTCTACCTGCTACAGGAGTCAAGCACACTGACTCCTTCTTAAAACATTGGTACAGAGGAATGAGGAATCTAAAATTGCAGGTGGTATTGTCAGCTTCTAATTAAGTAGAACCATGACTGTATCCTCCAGTGGGGGGAAAAAAAGCCTCCCTTATACACAAGGACCATCAAACCGATCAATGCCTAAAAATGTCAAAGCAGGCAGCAATCATCTTCAAGTGTTATAAAATTCATTATTTAGAGTGGTCACACATATTTTCATCTCTTGTTTTCCAACTTGTATATTCTGGATATGAGTAACTGGGCATTGGTCTGAGACATATGACTGAACCCTTTAGGTTAGTGTCTCTATCTCATGATATTATCTCCCAGCTAATGCCATTAATTAAATCTTCAACAATGTATTCCATTGTAATATCAATCAAATTTCTTATTAGTGTAGCATAGAATAAGACTAATGAATTTTATGGCTGTGAGCCATTGCCATCATTCCACAGTATACCCTTGGTCGGAGATTTTTTTTTAATGAGATACCATGCAATGGATAACATATTCCATAAAGTCTTAAGTATGATGCTGGCGGAAGAGCTTTTTGTTTAAACTGCAAATACTTACCAGGAATATCTGTTCACTATGTGAGGAAATATCATCATGCCCTCTATGATAGACAGGATCTAATGTAATCATCATTAAGAGAGAACTTACTGGAATCTATAGGAAATTGTGACATATTGCAGATTCAGCCTTGGCCTCTGTTGTTGAAACGTTAGGCATTCAGAATAGGAGTAGGCAAAACAGCTTTAATTCCCCTGAAATCGTAGAGTAATAAAATTGGTGTAATGCGGAGGTTTATTTGGGACTGCAGAAAACAAGCAGTGGAATGACAAAGTGATATGGGGAAAACAGGACAGCCAATAAGGGCTAAGTTACTATGCCAACTACCACAACGGGTAAGTGGGTTTAATTCAAGGAGAAACTCTGAGGAAAAGTGTAAAACATATACCTCAGAACCAACTCCTATCAATAGGAGGAAGCTGAGCTATTTATGCATTAACTCTCCTATCAGTGACTGGTTGAAGTCTGATCCTAGGGGTATTAATCCCCAGGAAAGCCAGGTGTGATATATATGTGGAAAATAATGGCCATGAAAAAATGCTTAGGCACAGATGCAGATGCTGGCAGTTTGAAGTCATCTAAACACATTGAAAATGTAGGGTTCAAGGCATATTGATGGAGCACAGGCAGCAACTTCTACAGCCTTAATCTCTGCCACTATGACGACCTTCTATACAGAAACAGAGAAAGCATCAGAAGACTGAGGGCCTGGGAAGATGACCATCCACAGAACAATTTATCATGTTTACATGGTTATTTAGATTCCCCCTAATAATTAATGCCCTCTGGTGGCATTTACGTAGAATATAAACATGCTCAATATGAGAGGCCCATCACATATTTCTTGAGACCTCATTGTCATCAATTTTTTAAAAATCTTGACTTAAGAGCTTCTGCACAACAAAAGAAACTGTCATTAGAGTGAAGCAGCAACCAACAGAACGAGAAAAAAAGTTTTGCGATCTACCCATCTGACAAAGGGCTAATAATCAGAATCTACAGAAAACTTAAACAAATTTACAGGAAAAAAAACAACCCCATCAAACAGTGGGCAAATGATATAAACAGATAGCTTTCAAAGGAAGACATTTATGCAGCCAACAAACATATGAAAAAATGTTCATCATCACTGGTCATTAAAGAAATGCAAATCTAAAACCACATTGAGATACCAACTCACACCAATTAGAATGGAAATCATTAAAAAATCTGGAGACAACAGATGCTGGATAGGATGTGGAGAAATAGGAACATTTTTACGCTGTTGGTGGGAATGTAAATTAGTTCAACCATTGTGGAAGACAGTGTGGTGATTCCTCAAGGATCTAGACATAGAAATACCATTTGACCCAGCATTCCTGGGTATATACCCAAAGGACTATAAATTATTCTATTGTAAAGACACATGCACACGTATGTTTATTGTGGCACTGTTCACAACGGCAGACTTGGAACCAACCCAAATGCCCATCAAAGATAGACTGGATAAGGAAAATGTGGCACATATATGCCAAAACCATAAAAAATGATGAGTTCATGTCCTTTGCAGGGACATGGATGAAGCTGGAAACCATCATTCTCAGCAAACTAGCACAAGAAGAGAAAACCAAACATCACATATTCTCATTCATAAGTGAATGTTGAACAATGAGAACAAATGGACACAGGGAGGGGAACATCACACACTGGGGCCTGTTGGGGGGTGGGAGGCCTAGGGGAGGGGTAGCAGAGGGTGGGAGGATTGGGGAGGGATAACATTAGGAGAAATACCTAATGTAGATGACAGGGGGGATGGATACAGCAAACCACCAAGGCATGTGTATACCTGTGTAACAAACCTGCACGTTCTGTGCATGTACCCTGGAACTTAAAGTATAATAAAAATAAATAAATAAATAAAATCTTGACATTGATAATTACTCAACAGTCAGACAAAGGATTGCCTCTTTCCATGAAACACTGTAATACACATTTCAGTCAATCATTCTTTCCACATGAAGTAGACAAACAAATATGACATCCAGAGATATGCTGACTAGAAATCAACTATTTGGGAGGTCATAATTGAATATAGACATAAGGCAGCAACCATCTACTTTGGCAGGTGCCTTCAAAGCATATAAATCCAACTGTAATTCAACTTTGTACCTTTGCTACCCATTGACACATGATAAGTAATTCCTCATGGGATGAGGGTTGGGGAGGGGCTGTAAAGCAATGGGAGCAGGTGCCATGGAAAGCTGTGCCTGCTTGTGTCATTTCCTGGAACCTTCTGCACTTGCTTAGGCACTAACTCCTGTATGATAATTCTATTTTACAGTGAAATGCTAAAGTACATGTCAAATTGTAAGTTTCAATAAATTACTAAGACACATTTCATGAATAGTTGACTCACATTGTTATTTGGTGTCCAGTAATTGTTATGTGCACTCTTTCAGCTGCTCTAAACATTCAACTACTTTCACATTAAGAGTACGTTGTTTGCAGAAGAAGACATGACTTATTCTAAAACCCTAGATATTTTATTAGTGATTGTCAGAGGCTCCATACAGCATCTCTGTTTGCTGCAGCCGTTTCCAATATATTTGGAGGTACTGAGTCATAAGGACCCAAGTGGCTGGGCAGCTTGCACTACAGCCTGAACCTGTTTTAAGTTTTTCCTTGTGCTGGCCCCCATCAAAACTGGCAGCTTGCAGGCAAATACTGGCAACAGATGAAAGAGCCTACAGAGCTAGTGTGATGGCAGTCACAGCGTGGGGAAGCTATTCAGCCAATACTCAGTGAATTGAGGGCTTCCATGTGACATTCATATAGCAACTTCTGCTAATCAACAGGTACGAACAGATGCACTGTTCTACTTACTTTAATAACAAAAAGTAAATTTTAGTGGCATTTTAAAATTCCTCAACCAGCCTTCCAGAAACAGTTACAAAAGCTGACTTTTAAAGAAAATACCTAAGCTCCTTGAAGTCACAGCATTGGAGTATGACCATGACCTTCAGAGTTTGATGATTCAAAATTCTAGATGGATGCTAAATGAAAACACATTGAAGTGAGCTTGACTTTCTTTATCAATATTTTCCTTAATGGACTATAGCAACCAGATATAGGGCAGAGTCCCCAAAGAAAAAGAAAAGGACTGGAGCTTGCAGCTGTATCATATGGCTGGTAAGATAACAATTCGAGTTGAAGGGACACGGTTGACCTTTGTTACTTTGTAATATAGTAATGGTCAATGAAGATAATGACATTATGAAGTGGCCCTCCCTCCATCACTCAAAAATTAATGTAAGAATTCTGCAGTTAACTAAGCACATCTGTTTCCATTACACATTTCGAAAGTGGAGAAACAACTAGAGTGCTGTACTTAGTCCCACAAAATCCCATGAAACAAAATTGGGTCAAAACTTCATCCATGCTCTGATCTCCACAGAACCCTATTGTAACTGGTGAAGCATAGAGAACTTCTGGTTTCTAGCAATTTAAGTACATTAAGAGTTGGCATCCAATAATCCCCAGAAGGTCTGGGTCTTTCGCTTTCTCCAATATAAAGTCATTCTGGTAAATTGTTACAGTACACTTTAAGGAAGATTCCTACTTGTTCAAAGAATATAGTTCATTCACATATCTTGAGGCCTTAGGGTTTATATTTTATTACTTGTTTAATTTAATTTTTTAAATGTTAATAGTGAATATAGTGGCTATGCCATTTTGAAATTCCCATCAGTAAAGAATGAGAATTCCTGTTACTCTGCATCCTTGCCAGTTTTCAACATTGTCAATGCTCTGAATTTTAGCCGTTCTAATAGGCGTACAGTGGTATCTCATGTTCATTTCATTTATATTTCCATGATGCCATATGATGTGCAGCATCTTCTCATATGCTTATTTGTTATCTATATAGCTTTTTTGGTAAGGTATCTTTGGCTCATTTTTTAATTGAGTCTTTTGGTTTTTAATTGTGTTTTATGAGTTTCTTGTATATTTTGGATAACAGTCTTATTAGATATTCCTTTTGCAAATATTTTCTCCCATTCTTTAGCCTGTATTTTCATTCTTTTGGCAGTGTCTTTCACAGGTCAGAAATTTTTAGTTTTAATAAAAACCAACTTATTAATTTCTTATTTCATGTGTTATATCTAAAAGGTCATCAGCAAACTCAAGATCATGTACATTCTAGACATAGCCTTTACATTCTTCGCAAAAATTGAGTAAAAATGGAGTACAGTTAATAACAAGGTATTGTATTTTGAAAATGGGAGAGTAGATTTTAAGTGTTATCACCACAAAAAAGTGATAAGTATTTGAGGTCATGCATATGTTAAATAGCTCAATTGAGCTATTCAACAAAGTATGTATATTTCAAAGAATTACATTATAAATGATAAATACATACAGTATTTTATAAACTAAAATCAACCAATAAATAATGGATGACAGATCTAAATGTAAAAAACAAAATTATAAAATTCCTAAAATATAGCATAGGAGAAAATTTTAGCTTTTACCGTACAATGAATTGTCTTTGTATGTAAACGTCTATGAATTTTAATGCATGTATAGATAATGTATTACCGCTACAATCAAGATACAGAACTGTTTTAGCAGCCCAAGAGACTCCCATACCATCATTTTGTACTCATATCAACTCCCTATATGTGGCAGTCACTGATATTCCCCTTTTTACTATAATATTGCCTTTCCTAGAATGTTTTGTAAATGGAAATATATAGCATGTAACTTTTCAAGACTTGTTTATTTAATACAGCTTAAAGATTTTGAAATTCATCCAAGTTTTATGTGTATCAATATTTCATTCCTTTTTAGTGCTGATTAGCACTCAATTATGTAGATATGCCACAGTTTGTTTATCCATTCACCTACTGAAGCACATTTGGGTTATATCCAGTTTTTGGAAATTATTAATGAAATTTTTGTAAACACTTTATACAGATTGTGTGTGAAAATAATCTTTCATTTCTCTAGGGTAAATACCTAGGAATAAGATTTCTAGGACATATGGTAATTATGTATTCAATTTTATGCGAACATGCAAAATTCTTCTTACAGAGTTCTTGTAACATTTTGTTTGTTTGGATTTTTCTTTTGCTGTTGTTTTTATTTTTATTTATTTTTTATTTTAAATTTAAGTCTACATATGCAGGTTTGCTTTATAGATAAATTGCATGTTGCAGGAGTTTGGTGTACAGATTATTTCCTCACCCAGGTAATAAGCATAGTAACTGACAGTTAGTTTTTGGATCCTCACCCTTTTCCCACCCTCTACCCTCAAGTAGGTCCCAGTGACTATTCTTTACTTCTTTGTGTCCATGTGTACTCAGTGTTTAGCTCCTACTTATAAGTGAGAATATGCAGTATTGGGTTTTCTGTTCCTATATTGGTTCACTTAGAATAATGGCCTCCAGCTTTATCCATGTTGTTGCCAAGAATGGCTGCAGTACTTTATGGTGAATATGCATCACAATTTCTTTATCCAGTCTACCACTGATGGGCATTTAGGTTAATTTCATCTCCTTGATATTGTGGATAGTGCTGCAATGAACATACACATGCATGTTTCTTTATGGTAGAAATGTTTATATTCCTTTGGAAATATACCCAATAATGCGATTGCTGGGTGACATCGTAATTCTGTTTTAAGTTCTTTGAGAAACTGCCAAACTGCTTTCCACAGTGGCTGAACTAATTTATATTCCCAGCAGCAGTGTTTAAGTGTTTCCTTTTCTCTGAAACCTTGCCAGCATCTGTGTATTTTTTGGACTTTTCAATAATAGCCATTCTGACTGGTGCAAGATGGTATCCTATTGCCATTTTGATTTGCATTTCTCTAATGATTAATGGTGTTGAGCACTTTTTCATATGCTTGGTGGCCATGTTTATGTCTTCTTTTGAAAAGTGTCTGTTCATGTCCTTTGCCCACTTTTTAACTTTTCTTTCTTGTATATTTAAGTTCTTCATACATTCTGGATACTAGACATTGTCAGATGCATAGTTTCAAATATTTTCTTCCTTTCTGAAGGTTTTCTGTTTACTCTGATGATAGTTTCTTTTTCTGTACAGAGAAGCTTTTTAATTAGGTCTAATTTGTCACTATTTGTTTCATTGAAGTTGCTTTTGGCATCTTTGTCATAAAATCTTTGCCAGGACCTATGTCCAAAATGATATGTCCTAGGTTTTCTTCAAGGCCATCTTGAGTTTATTTTGTATATGGTGTGCAGAAGGTGTCCAGTTTCAATCTGCTGCGTATGGTCAGTTATCCTAGAGCCATTTATTGAATAAGGATTCCTTTTTCCATTGCTTGTTTTTGTCAACTTTGTCGAAGATCAGGTGATTGTAGGCATAGAGCATTATTTCTGGGCTCTCTATTCTGTTCCATTGGTCTATGTGTCTGTTTTTGTACCACTACCATGCTGTTCTGGTTACTCTAGACTTGCAGTTTAATTTGAAGTCAAATCATGTGAGGCCTTCAGCTTTGTTCTATTTCCTTAGAATTGCCTTGGCTATTTAAGCTCTTTTTGGTTCCGTATGAATTTTAAAATAGTTTTTTTTCTAATACTGTGAAGCATGTCACTGGTAGTTTGATAGAAATAGTATTACATCTGTAAATAACTGTAAGCAATATGGTCATTTTAACAATATTGATTCTTTGTATCCATGAGCATGAGCTGTTTGTCCATTTGTGTCAATTCAGATTTCTTTGAGCAGTGTTTTATAATTCTTGTTTTAGAGATCTTTTATCTTCTATCTCCATGGTTATCTGTATTCCTAGGTATTTTATTCATTTTTTGGCCATTGCGAATGGGTTTGAGTTCTTGATTTTGCTCTCAGCTTGGACATTGATGTATAGGAATGCTACTAATTTGTGTACATTGATTTTGTATCCTGAAACATTTCTGAAGTTGTTTATCAGTTCTAGGAGCTTTGGGGCCAAGACTATGGGGCTTGCTATGTATAGAATTATACTACCTGCAAACAGAGATAGTTTGACTTTCTCTCTTATTTGGATGCCTTTTCTTTCTTTCTCTTGCATAATTGCTCGACTAGGACTTCCAGTACTATGTAGAATAGGAGTGGTAAGAGTGTCATCCTTGTCTTATGCTGGTTTTCAAGGGGAATGCTTCTAGCTTTTCCCCATTTTGTATGATATTGGCTATGCATTTGTCATAGATGGCTCTTATTATTTTAAGGTATGTTTCTTCAATGCCTAGTGTGTTTAGGGTTTTTAACATGAAGGGATGTTGTGTTATACTGATAGTCTTCTTATATTAAGACGACCATGTGATTTTTGTATTTAGTTCTGTTTATGCAATGAATCACATTTATTGATTTACGTATGTTAAACAAATCTTCCATCCCAGGGATAAAGTCTGCTTAATCATAGTGGATTAACGTTTTGATATGCTGCTGAATTTGTTTTGCTAATGTTTTCTTGAGGACTTTTATATCTATGTTCATTGAATATATTAGCCTGAAGTTTTCCGTTTTTATTGTATCTCTGCCAGGTTTTGTTATCAGGATGATGCTGGATTCCTAGAATGAGTTAGGGAAGAAGTTCCTCTTCCTTAGTGTTAACAGTAGCAATGTTACCAACTCTTCTTTATACCTCTGATAGAATTTGGCTGTGAGTCCAACTAGTCTTGGGCTTTTTCTTGTTGGTAGGTTTTTTGTTATTGATTCAATTTCAGAATCGATTATTGGTCCGTTCAGGGATCCAATTTCTTCCTGGCTCAATCTTAAGAGGTTGTATGTTTTCAGCAATTTACCCATTTTTTACAGATTTTCTAGTTTGTATGCATAGAGGTGTTTTTAGTAGTCCTTGAGGATTTTTTTTTTTAATTATCTGGGTTTGTTTTAATGGCGTCTTGTCATTTCTGATTGTGTTTATTTTTTTTTCTCTCTTTTTATTATTCTACCTAGCAGTCAAGCAATCATGTATATATATTCTCTCAAAGAATAAACTTTTGAAATTGTTAATTTTTTGTATTTTTGGCATCTCAGATTTATTAAGTTCACTTTTGATTGTGATTATGTCTCGTCTTTTGCTAGCTTTGAGGTTGGCTTCCCGTTGTTTCTATAGTTACCTAGGTGTGATGTTAGGTCATCAATTTTAGATCATTCTAACTTTTTGATGTGTATGTTTAACGCTGTATACTTCCCTCTTTTCTTTAGCTGTGTTTCAGCAATTCTGGTATATCGTATTTTTCTTCTCATTAGCTTCAAAGAACTTTTTTGTTTTCTGCCTCAATTTCACTGTTTACCCAACATTTATTCGGGAACAGATTGTTTAATTTCTACGTAATCATATGGTTTTGAGCAATTTTATTAATATTCATTCCTATTTTAATTGTGCTGTAGTCTAAGTACATGGTTGGTATAATTTCAGTTTTTCTAATTTTCTAAGGATTAGTTTATGGCTGATTATGCAGTCAATTTTAGAGCATGTGCCATGTGCAGATAAGAAAAATGTATATTCTGTTGGTTTTGAGTGCAGATTTCAGTAGATGTCTGTTAGGCCCACTTGGTCGAATGTGCAGTTTGAGTCCTGAATATCTTTACCAGTTTTCTGCCTTGATGATCTGTCTAATACTGTCAGTAGTGTGTTGAAATCTCTCACTATTATTATATGGTTATCTAAGTCTCTTTGTAAGTATCTAAAAACTTGCTTTATAGATCTTGATGCTCCTCTGTTGGGTGCATATATATTTAGGATAGTTAAGTCTTCTTGTTGAATTTAACCTTTATCATGACATTAGGCCTTTCTTTTTCTTTTGCAATCATCTTTGGCTTAAAGTCTGTTTTGTCTTAAATTAGAATAGCAATGCCTACTTTTTTCTGTTTTTCGTTTACTTGGTAAATTTTCATTTTCTCCATCTCTGTACTTTGAGCCTATGGGTGTTATTGCAAGTGAGATAGGTCCCTTGTAAAGCGTATACAGTTGGGTCTTACTTCTTTATCAAACTTGTCACTGTGTGACTTTTAATTGGGGCATTTAGCCCATTTACATTCAAAGTTAATATTCATATGTTCAGGTTTGATGCAGTCATCATGTTGTTAGTTAGTTACTATGCAGACTTGATTGTGTGGTTGTTTTGTAGTATCACTCATCTATATACTTAAGTGTGTTTGGTGGTGGCTGGTAATAGTCTTTTTCAAATTTAGCCCTCTCTCTTGGACCTCGTGTAAGACAGGTAATGAATTCCTTTAGCATTTGCTTATCTGAAAAGTATCTTATTTCTCCTTCACTTATGAAGCTTACTTTGGCTGGATATGAAACTCTTGGTTGGAATTTCTTTTCTTTAAGAATGCTTAATAAGGGCTCCAATCTCTTCTGGCTCATAGAGTTTCTTTTGAAAGATCCACTGTTAGCCTGATAGGGTTCTCGTTGTAAGGGATATGCTCCTCTCTAGCTGCCTTTAACATTTTCTCTTTAATTTCAACCTTGGAGAATCTGCTATTATCTTGGGAATGTTCATCTTGTTTAATATCTCACAGGGATTCTCTGCATTTCCAGAATTTGAATGTTGGCCTTATTAGCAAGATTGGGGAAACTTTCATCGATGATATTCTCAAATATGTTTTCCAAGTTGTTTGCCTTCTCTCCCTCTCTTTCAGGGAAGGTAGTAAGTCATACATTTGGTCTCTTCACATAATCCCATATTCCTGGAGGTTTCATTCATTATTCTTTATTGTTTTTTCTTTATTTTTGTCTGACTGGGTTATTTTGGAGAACCAGCCTTCAAGCTCTGAGATTCTTTTCTTGACTTGGCCTACTCTGCTGTTAATACTTGCAATTGTATTATGAAATACTAAAAGTGAGTTTTTCAACTCTATCAGGTCAGTTTGGTTCTTTTTAAAAAAATGCCTGTTTCACCTTTCATCTCCCATATTCTTTTATGAGATTTTAAAATTTCTGGGATTGGATTTTGACTTCCTCCTGAGTGTCAATGATCTTCATTCCTATCCATATTATGAATTTCATTTCTGACATTTTAGCCATTTCAGCCTCATTAAGAACCATTGCTAGGGAACTGGTGTGGTTATTTGAAAGTAAGAAGATATTCTGGCTTTTGAGTTGCCAGAGTTCTTAACACGAGTTCTTTCTCACCTGTGCTGATTTTTCTTCTATTTTTAAGTTGCTGTTGTTTTGGCTGTTTCTATATTTCAGAGGGGTGTGTGTGTGTGTGTGTGTGTGTGTGTGTGTGTGTGTGTTTGCTTTTTGTTTTTATCTTCTTTGATGCCCTTGGGGTTTTGATTCAGGTATAAGGTAGGTTCAGTCACTAGCTTTGATTTTGGTTCCTCCTGGATCTTGGCTATCCCCATGCCCACATTTCTTTTGTTGGGTGGTCTGGTCCACAGGTCTCCCTCAGGTAGGAGCTGCAATTGGCAGACAGGCCATATTCTTTCCAGATTGCAAAGGATATTCTTTCCTCTGTCTGAGTGCTTACCAGGGAAACACAGTATTACACCTGCCCACAAATTTCAGGCCAAAGTGGGAATGCTGAGCAGGAAGCTCTAGAAAATGTTGCTTGCTTGGCTACCAATGGTTGGGGTAAATAGAGTCACCTGCTCTGCTGTCCAGGCATTTCCTAGGACAACAGAAAGCTGCATTCACTGGCTGAGTTCACACTGAATTGGGACCACAGAGCTAGAAGCTCTAGTATGCCTAGCCCTCCTGGCTACCAGTGGTAGGAGTGGGTGGGTCACCAGTACTAGCTAGGCAAGCTAGACTTACTAGAGCTCAGGTGTTTCCAAGGACAACAGGAAGCTGTGTCCTCTGGCTGAGATTACACAGAAGGAAGGGGGACTGCTGAGCTGGAAGCTCAAGCACACGTTGCCTGCTTGGCCACCAATAGTGGAAGTAGGTAAGATCACCCACCCTGCCATCCAACTGCTTCCCAAGACAACAAGAGACTGCAGCTGTCAGTTGAGTTGAGGCTAAAGCAAGTCCCATTAGGTAAGAGGAATGGATCAAATTTACTTCTCCCAGGTACCATGACTGTGTCCTTTACTAGGGCTATGTCAGTGGAGCTGGTCTCTGGGGCCCAAGGCTTGTAGAGGGCCCCTTGGACTCAAGAGTTGCCCCTGAAAAACATCCAGGTGCCTCTTTACTTCAGTCTAGAAGGGTGCTGTGGGGATGTAGTGGGGTCAGGTGAATTTTCCTGTTCCCAGTCTTGCACAGGTCTCTGTGAAGAGTGTCAATACCCTAGGAATATCTCACTCACTCACCCTTTCCCATGTTGAAGAGGTTCTCCTGGCTTTATGCTGAGCCCAGAAAGGATGTTGCCCAGCTTCACTCCGATCTGCTCTATGTGTCCCCCTGCTTTCCTGATGGATCCTCACGTGATTTCTCAGATAGTTGGCCTACAGGGTCAGTGTTTACCAGCCCTCTCATTTCCTGTTCATGAGAGTGATGTATATGAGTTGCTTCTTGTCTGCCATCTTGGTCCCAACATTTTGTATTCCTACTGATAATGCATGGGAGTTCCACTTGCTCTACAAACTTGTTTGCAACTTGGAAGAATCAGTATTTTCATACCTTAGCCATTTTAATAGATATGTAGTATTATCTCAGCATAATTTTATTTTGCATCTTGCTAATGGCTGATGATGGTGAAATATTTTCATGGGCTTAATTGTCTTTCACTTACCATCCTTTACAAAGGTGTCTGTTTAAGTCTTTTGCATATTTTTAGAAATTGGGTGATATGTTTTCTTTTTTTTGCAAATACGAGATAACTTATTTTGTTATTTTTTAAATTATACTTTAGGTTCTGGGGTACATGTGCAGATCATGCAGGATTGTTGCATAGGTACACACATGGCAATATGGTTTGTTGCCTCCATCCCCCCTGTCACCTACATCTGACATTTCTCCCCATATTCCTCTCTGACCTCCCCACGATGTCCCTCCCTTGCCCCCTCAAACAGACTCCAGTGGGTGATTATCTCCTCCCTGTGTCCATGTGTTCTCATTGTTCAACGCCTGCCTCTGAGTGAGAACATGTGGTATTTGATTTTCTGTTCTTATGTCTGTTTGCTGAGAATGATGGTTTCCAGATTCATCCATATCCCTACAAAGGACACTAACTCATTGTTTTTTATGGCTGTATAGTGTTCCATGGTGTATATGTGCCACATTTTCCCTTTCCAGTCTATCATCGATGGGCATTTGGATTGGTTCCAGGTCTTTGTTATTGTAAACAGTGCTGCTATGAACATACGTGTGCATGTGTCTTTATAATAGAATGATTTATAATCCTTTGGGTATATACCCAGTAATGGGATTGCTGGGTCAAATGGAATTTCTATTTCTAAGTCCTTGAGGAAGCGACACACTGTCTTCCACAATGGTTGAACTAATTTACACTCCTACCAACAGTGCAAAAGTGTTCCTATTTCTCCACATCCTCTCCAGCATCTGCTGTCTCCAGATTTTTTGATGACCGCC
>CAUYLG010075208.1:0-30109 GCA_963573385.1 Cacajao melanocephalus | reverse complement strand
ATATCAGAGGCTTTCTCTGGACACCTCTAATAAAATAGCCTCTCCTTTCCATACACAATGACTCACTCTCCTTTGCCCTTTTAAAATGTTTTATAATGCTTCTGGCTTTGTACTTTTTGCTTAGAATTGACTTGGCTATGCTGGCTCTCTTTTGGAAGTTATTTTCTTTGAAAATTGAAAATGAGATCCTCTCTGGGCTGACAAAATAGAAAAAAATCCTTTCCTTTGGACTAATTAATACTTTCACTTAACCGCACTCTCCTTTCACCCTCTAGTTTTGTCTTGCTGTTTTTCATTGATGGGACCCAACTGGAAATCAGAATACAAGGCACTCAATTAATTCAGTTCAAGAGGACCTCTTCCTGTGGCACAGAGCAGGGTGGGGAAAATAGATCTCGAGAAACAAACAGCATGGTGACCAGTCATAAAATTTATACACAAAATTAACAGATTATTTTTTCCTTGAAGAGGTCAAATCTAAAAAACAAAATAAGAATGTGCAGGATCTATATGAAGAAAACTATACTCTACCAAGATACATGAAAAAATACAAAGATATATGTAGACTTATGCCTTGATTTTAGGTGTAAAAAGTTAATGTTTAAAGACATCTATTTATCCACCTTGATAAACATAGTCATTATTTTTTAAATCAAAGTCTCAAGAGCTCTATTTTACAACTCGAAACAATTAAAATCATGTTAGAAAATTAAATAGAAAATAGTAGAAAAATTAGAAAATTAGTAGACTCATAGAGCTACAGTAATTAAGATAGTATGAATTGGGGAAAGATCAGTAAGTTAGATCAGTGAAATTGCATAGAAAAGCGAGAAATTGATTCTTATATTTCTATGGGCACATGAAAACTGTGGCATTTCTAATCACAGGGGAATTTATAGATTATAAGATAAAAGATTTTAGGTCTATTTTAGAGAAAATAATGTGTTAAGATCTGACCTCAAGAAACAAAAATGTAAATATATTAAATATTTATATATAACATCAAACAATCATGAATATATAAATAAAACTGGATAAGTTTTTCTATAAATCAGATGTGGAACTATATAGTAATTTCATAATGAATCAATTAAAAAATATACCAGATTCATTTTAAGTGTGTAGAAGCCATTTTTACCCACTTAATTTTTTTAATAGGTGAAATCCACTCATAAATAGTAGCCAGAAATCAAAGTCAGAAGGATAACATGTATTTAAAAAGCTAAGGGGTTAGCTTTATGAGTGTCCAACCTATAGATTCACATAGGACCATAGTTGATAATGGCCTGATACTTGGTTTGATATTCTGCTGTCACAGTCTTGAAAACCTTAACAATTTTGGAACAAAGAGCGCTGGATTTCCATTTTGCACTCAGTCCTGTAAATTATGTAGCTGTCCTAGTTAAACTTCCCATATACTCAGTGAAATATAAATTAAATCCTGATTTTTAAAAATTGTTTTCAGATTGAAAACAATAAAATAAAAGCCCTTATGATATTATACAACATCAAAAATGTAGAAGAAGGAACACTCATACACCGTTAGTTCAACCATTTGCAAATACTCAACAATCATATATCAAAATTTAAAGTGAATACTTTTGATTGAGCATGTTTTCTTTCAGGAATAGATCTACAGGAACTAATTGAACCCATACATAAAAAAAGGATATTTATCACGGTATTGCTAATAATAACAAAAATATGTGAATCAGTGTAAATGTTCATAAAAATTGGTTATATATTGGAGAATACATTTCTGTAGTTTCATGTTATGCTTCAACCTGAAATATGATATAAATATACATATAAACACATACATTTGACATGTAAATATGTACAGTATAGCGATATGGAAAGACACCCATGATTCATTGTTAAGAGGAAAGCAGACTATGTAACAGCAAGGATAGGGAAATGCTATAGGTAGCTGTACAAAACTTTTTATATACAGGTATAAAAATGTGTGAAAAGATAAATAAAGATATTATTATCTGGTATTACAGGACCTTTATTTTCCTGTTACAATTTTAGATAGTCTTCCTTTTAACAATGAGCTTTTATTTCTATTAAAATAGAAAAATCAGCTTGAACTAATAAGAATGGAATCACTTATGGCTGTGATCATTTAACTATTTAAATAAATAATTTGAAAAAATAATTATAATTTTGTGTAAAACAAGGCAATTAATACAAAAAGTTTTGAAAGAAAAGTTAAATAACATTAAAAAGTTATGTTGTTTCAAACATGTCAATTATACAGCCAAAAATTGGGGAGGTGTAAGAATAAGCATACTGGTTTCCTCATCTTAAAAATCAGCAATTAAACATATACTGCTTCAACCCTGACATAGATAGTTAGAAAAATATAGATTTCATTTTGTTTTTGCAAAGCATAAAGGTAATCAAATTAATAAAGATTTTGAGAAGCACAGAAAATTATTTCAGATGGCACATGATTATGGGTTGGAAACATGAGGTAGTATGTCTTGAACTGGAGTGAAGAACAGTACTTAATGTGAAAAATAATAATTTATATGGATTCAAATTTAATTAAAAAGAAAGGAAACCATACCACACTTAATGAACCACAGAGAATTTTAGTCTTTCATCTAAAATGAGAACACACAGAATGTAGCTGCAGCCAGATGATGTATTACACTGATCGAGTTAATTATCTATGTTGATTAAAATAAATACATAATCTCCCATAAATTGCTTCCTGATATTCCTTTAAGTTGTTTTACTTGAAAGAGATTTAAAAATGGAGAAATATGGCAGACATCTAAAATAAATGCAGAACCACCTGCAGGTTGAGTCTCACAGAAGTCTGATGAGTAGAGATACTTCAGTCAAGTGTCTGATGCAAAACATCACATTTCTATCATCATTTTCAACTGGAAAAAGGCTTCTTGGAGGTAATCTAATACTATATGGTAGTCAAGTTGAAAAGTAACATAATACAAATTTTATCTGTATATTTGAACTGTTGAAATGTACTTTAAAAATTATTGCATATTTAATCATCTTGCCAAAGTAATTTCAAGTATATTGTTATTTTTTGCACTCTTTGAAAACATTTTTACCTATGTTATCAAAATGCTAAAATAAGAAAAATTATATAAAAATTCAAAAGTTGAATCAATTTTGTTTGTATTCATTATCTTGACAGCCAGATAAAATAAAATAATTAAAGAACTTATGCCTTTCAAAACATTAACTAACAGTTTCTAACTGTTTCAGTTATTCAAGATAAGTTCTGGATATCTATACAGCATAGTGACCATAAGTAGGAATACTATTTTATTGTTAAAATTTACTAAGATAGTAGAGCTTATGTTAATTCTTTCTAACACACACACACACACACACACACACACACACAAATTAAAAAATATAAATAAGGAGTGGGAAGAAACTTTGGGGAGTGATGGATATTTATAGCCTTGAAGTTGGTGATGGTTCATGGATGTATACTTACTCCCAGACTTATCAAGTTGTATATGCTAAATACATATAGCTTTTTACATGTCAATCATATGTCAATAAAGTGGTTTAAAACAGAAACAAATTCACATTAATTGTAAATGATTATAAGTTATCAAAAGTAATACTAAATTAATGAGTGGTGATTTATGAAAAAGATTTTTTTAATTGAAGCTGACCCTATGCATAGGTGGAAGTCTTAGTGACAAAATTTGTTGATGCTTGTGACAACTTTGGGCAATAGGTGACCAGATGAAAAAACAAAACTACTTTTGATTTTCTTCAATGAGTTTTCTATAGATCATAATCATAAGGAGTAGCTGTTATGTTTTTTTAAAAAATTCTGACATTAATATTGAATGGGCAAAAGCTGGAAGCATTCCCCTTGAAAACACACACAGGACAAGGATGAACTCTCTTACCACTCTTATTCAACATAGTATTGGAAGTTCTGGCCAGTGCAATGAGGCAAGAGAAAGAAAGAAAGGATTTTCAAATAGGAGGAGAAGAAGTCAAATTTTGTTTGCACCTGACATGATCCTGTATCTAAAAAACACCATCATCTCAGCCCAAAAGCTTCTTAAGGTGATAAGCAACTTCAGCAAAGTCTCAGGATACAAAATCAATGTCAAAAACTTGTTGGCATTCCTATACACCAACAACAGTCAAGCAGAGACTCATTCACAACTGCCACAAAAAGAATAAAATACCTAGGAATACAGCTAACAAGGGAAGTGAAGGACCTCTTCAATGAAAACTACAAACCACTGCTCAAAGAAATCAGAGATGAAACAAAAGGGAAAACATTCTATGCTCGTGGATAGGAAGAATGAATATTGTGAAAATGGCCATATTGCCCAAAGCAACTTATAGATTTGAGGCTATTCCCATTAAACTACCATAGATATTCTTCATAGAATTAGAGAAAAAAACTATTTTAAAATTCATATAGAACCAAAAAGGTGCCAGAATAGCCAAACAATCCTAAGCAAAAAGAAGAAAGCTGAAGGTATTATGCTACCCAACTTCAAGCTATTCACAAGTCTGCAGTACCCAAAACAGCATAATGCTGTTATAAGAACAGACACATAGACCAATAGAACAGAATAGAGAACCCAGAAATAAGACCACAAACCTACAACTATTTGATCTCTGACAAGCCTGACAAAAACAAGCACTGGGGAAAGTATTCCCTATTTAATAAGTGGTCCTGGGAGAACTGGCTAACCCTGTGCAGAAAATTGAAACTGGAACCCTTCCTTATATCATATACAAAAATCAACTCAGGATGAATTCATGACTTAAATGTAAAACCCAAAACTATAAAAACCCTAGAAGAAAACCTAGGCAATATTGTTCAGGACATAGGCATGGTCAAATTTTTTATGATGAAGATACCAAAAGCAATTACAACAAAAGCGAAAGCTGACAAATGGAATCTAATTAAACTAAAGAGATTCTGCACTGCAAAATAAACTATCATCAGAGTGAACAGACAGCCTATAGAATGAGAGAAAATGCTTGTAATTTATTCATCTAACAAAGGCCTAACATTCAACATCTACAAGGAACTTAAACAAATCTGCAAGAAAACAACAGACAACCCTGTTGAAGAGTGGGCAAAGAGCATGAAGAGACATTGCTTAAAAGAAGACATATATGTGGTCAACAAACATGAAAAAAGTTCAACATAATGCATCATTAGAGAACTGCAAATCAAAACTACAATTAGATATTATCTTACGCCAGTCAGAATGACTATTATTGGCTGGGAGTGGTGGCTCACACCTTTAATCCCAGCACTTTGGGAGGCTGAGGTGGGCGGATCATGAGGTCAGGAGTTTGAGACCAGCCTAACTAACATGGTGAAACCCCGTCTCTACCAAAAATGAAAAAAAAAATTAGCCGGTCATGGTGGCACGCACCTGTAATCCCAGCTACTCGGGAGGCTGAGACAGGGGTATTGCTTGAACCAGAGAGGCGGAGGTTGTAGTGCGCCAAGATCATGCCACTGCACTCCAGCCTGGTTAACAGAACTAGACTCTGTCTCAAAAAAAGGAAAATAAAAGAATGACTATTATTAAAATTTCAAAAAACAACAGATGCTGTCAAAGTTGTGGAGAAAAAGGAACACTTCTACACTGTTGGTGGGAGTGTAAACTAGTTCAACCATTGTGGAAGACAGTGTGGCAATTTTTCAAAGACCTAGAGGCAGAAATACCATTTGACTCAGCAATCGCATTACTAGGTATATGCCCAAAGGAATATAAATTATTCTGTTTTAAATATACATGCAGACATACGTTCATTGCAGCACTATTCACAACAGCAAAGACATGGAATCAACCTAAATGCCCATCAATGATAGACTGGATAAATAAAATGTGGTACATATATACCATGGAATACTATGCAGACATAAAAATGAGCAAGATCATGTTCTTTGCAGGGACATAAATGGACTTGGAAGCCATTACCTCAGCAAACTGTCACTGGAACAGAAAACCAAATACCACATGTTCTCACTTATAAGTGGGAGCTGAATGATGAGAACACATGGACACATCATGGACATACTGGGGCCTGTTGGAGGGTGGGGGGTAGGAGGAAGAAGATCATCAGGAAGAATAGCTAATGGATACTGAGCTTAATACCTAGGTGATTGGATGATCTGTGCAGCAAGCCACCATGGCACACATTTACCTATGTAACAAACCTGCACATCCTGCACATGTACCCCTGAACTTAAAATAAAAGTTGGAAAAAAAAGTTCAGGTGTTTAGACCCTGCTTCAAATTGATCAAATCTAAATTACTGGGGTAAGACCTAGGAATCTGATTTTTTGCCCAAACCTTACCATATCCTTCAAATAGTCTTATACATTAACCTCTGTGAAATGCTGCTTATAGGATCATAGGCAAGAATCAACAGGAGGGGAAAAAGGAAAGTCATAGAGGAGTAAACAAGGGTCATCGGTTGGTTCTTTGAGAGCAGCTGACTTCAGATGTGTCATAGGCCATTCTGCATTAAGTCTAGATTATTTGAAGACAACATGATGAGAGATAAATGGAGAGTTGGGTGCACTGAATGGGGTGAGGATGGAGGGTGCAGGAAGCTGCTTTATTAGCAGTTTTGCAGACAACACTTAGGATGGAAAGTTAAGAAATTTCATTTATATTCTTAACTGCTACATGAATTTTGAAGAAACACTAAATCTATTTCACTATTAGCTTTAAAGGAATAAAAAATAAAGGTTGCACCCTTCCAGCCTTAGATAAATATTCATATGAACAATGAAGAAATGTTTCAAAGACCTTTGGCATGTCTTCAGAAATGAGACTCTTCAGAGGCCTACAACTTGTCACTATATTGTTCCCTTTCACTAAACTATATTCTACACCCTCTCCCTTTTTTTGTATGTGAAGAAGATAGCAATAGATTTCCTCACAAACACTATTTTCACAGAATACCTAATATTGTCACTAGACATATAATTTATTAATAAGAAATATTTAGTATTATGGGTAAACTGCTAACATTTCCATGTCATGTTCACCCCTATTTTTCTTCATTGAGCAAATATGTTTGAGTATCTGCTCATTCAAGATACTGGTAGGCCCTAGTCAAGAAATGACATGCTAAGCAGACACTACCATGAAGCTTGCAGGATAATATCAGAAACAAACATGAAACAAATACATTTTTCAAAATGTTAATGCTGCCAACAAAAATATAGGATGTTCTCAGAGAATCTGAGGTTTTAGGGCAAGCTTTACCTAGATAGTTTTATCTAGCTAAAGGCGGCATCTGAAAGCTCACACCAGGCAACAGGCTTTGAATTTCAAGACAAGACTGCAATTCCTCTCTTTGTCACAGGCATGGCTAAACCTAGAGGATCTAAAATATCGGGAAGGTAACCAAGAGAGGGAATTGAATCCGCAGTGGGAAAGGCAGGTGCCCAGTCTTAGCTTCATGTGAAAATGAAGGCAAGACAGATTTTTAAAACAATAGCAAGACCAGTGGCACAGATGACAAAGCTCAGTGTCAGAAGCTTGGGCTAGATAAAACTATCTAGGTAAAGCTTGCCCTAGAACCTACAGGGCTGTGGGTGGGGGTCAGGTAAGCCCAGCTGTTAGAGAACAGGGGGCACAGAATAGCCAGAACTTACAAGTGAAAAATAGTGAAAGAGAAACTTCAATTAATGAGTGATACTGATGCTTATTTTGCCTCTTGAGGAATAATAAAGGTGTAAACCTAAAAATCATTAGTCTGCATTGTTCCGCCACAGATAGTTTCTTGCCTCAATGCCCAATGTCTGTACTAACTACAACACTAACCCTTTAATCCTCTAATACTTTGGAAGGAGCTGTTTCCTAAAACGTCTAAGACCACCGTATCCTCCAATTTCTCTCATCTGTAGCTCTTTCTGTTCATTTAAGAAACAAAATGAAAAGTTGTATTATTCCTGCCAAAGACAGACATGGAAGGCAACTGGTGCTCTCTGTTGAGGCATGTGGCAGCAGCAATGGAAGATACTGTGATTGAAAGAGCTGCAAAGCCCTGTATTCTGAATGCTGCCATTTCCCTCTCATTGTATGTGAAGAGCCAGAGAATATTTCCAATCATTGAAGTACAAATTATCATTTTCAGAAAACAACCAGATAGCCAAAAAGGATAAATGTCTTCTGGACATAGAAAAATTTGATAGATGCTCTGCACATCCATAAACTCTCTGGCTCAAAATCCATGTGAGGGGAGGTTGTAATAGAGTCAGATGGCCTGTAATTTCACCCACAATGTTTATGGAAAAATATCTTGTTTGGATATATATTTTCCTCATCGGGATAAGCAGATATAAAGGATATGTGAGTATATTGACAAATGCTACATAAAAGAAATATAGCAGCATTTAAGCTGCAAGGACATACTTTGGAAAAGGTTTATTATTAGAAATTTAAAGCACATTTTTTAAAGCATCTGCTTGTGTCCTTAGTACAAATTTTTAAAATATGGTCTCTGATGCAAAAGATGAAAATATGAGATGAAATATCAACAGATAGACAAAAGAAGGATGTTAATTGAGAGGAGGAAGGTAAAAATTGAAACGACAGATATAATAACAAGATCTCTCCATGAGGAAAAAGTTACTGAAAGATGTACATATATCCAGCTAAGAGATTAATTCACATAAAAGACTAAAGAATGCTCAGTGTTAGGCATTATAAATGCTGAAACTGAATAAATTGAATTAGATATTCTAAATAGGGTTTAAAACAAAATATAAAGGCAATCTGTAAAATAGAATATATGACATCTAAAAATAACCATAATAATTCAGACCTCAAATTCCCGATTATAAAACCTCCTTTCACCCAACTGAGAGATGAAAGAAAGCTAAAGGAAGCAAAGTAAAATAATACTAATATTCAGAATTCTATTAGGTGGTATCAAAGCATTATTTGGTTTGTGAAACTGATTATTGGAATTTATTTTTAACTTTTTTTTTTGAGACAGAGTCTTGCTCTGTTGCCAGGCACCAGGCTGGAGTGCAGTGGTGCAATCTCAGCTCACTGCAATCTCTGCCTCCTGGGTTCAAGCAATTCTCCTGCCTCAGCCTCCTGAGTATCTGGGACTATAGGCGCACACCACGACGCCCAGCTAATTTTTGTATTTTTTTAGTAGAGACGGGTTTTCACCATGTTGGCCAGGATGGTCTCTATCTCTTGACCTTGTGATCCACCCACCTCGGCCACCCAAAGTGCTGGGATTATAGACATGAGCCACCGTGCCCAGCCTTTTTAACTTTTGTGTATCTGTAAAATTTTAAAATAAGATGTATGTTATATGAAGCATTAGCAATAAAGGTGAGAACATTGTATTCCATAAGGATCCAGATGAGAAAAAGACAGTAAAGAAGCATTTTTTTAAAGTTAAAATTGAAATGGCAAATAAAGTTTTCAGATATAACAGCTTAAAAGTTTTGAACTTGAATGGGTTAAACTGTTCCATTAAAGATCAGTCCAATTATATGTGGTTTCCAAGAGATGTACCTAAGGGAATATGACCTAGAGAAGTAAAAAGAGAAAGAAAAGAAGAATAGAAAAAGAGAGTGGTAGAAATACATCATCTAAAGGCAAACAAAGGAAAGATCATAACATTAAAATCAGCAACATCAGATGTTGAGGCAAATAAATCATCATATAATAAAAAAATTCAATCTTATATTGAAAAATGACATTCACAATGAAAATATTAGAATCATAAACCTTTATATGATAAATAACATAGCTACAAAATATATAGAGTAAAATCTATGTTATAAAATTTTTCAAAGTAAAGTTAGAAAATAAAAAAATTTTAGCTTTGAAGAAACATCTGCCAGGCTTTGAATACTCACATAAGAAAAAAAGTAAAACCAAAAAAAGGTTATATAGTATTCTAATTTATAAATTACTTAATAAAGAGACCAAGTATATTCCAAATAAACAGAATATACACTTTATTTTAAAAGCCAGTGGATCTTTTGAAAAACTAATCATCTAATAGACCAGAAAAATGTTGTCAGTTACAAAAAGAAAAACTGAAGTTGTGCATACCATGTAAATTAAATCACAAAAATAGTCATTAATAGCAAAAGTTAAAAATTATTTGAAAATAATGCATGGCTCATTAACACAGATCAGAGGGGATTACAGATAGTTTACAAAGCAATACAAATGACAATACTTCATTAAATATTTGGTAGAAGTTTTATGTTCATAAATTTATGTTCATTAATTTTGGCTCAAAATCAGAGAAGTGGGTTGTATTAGCAATAGGTAGTGAATAAGACAAGGGCAATGCATCTATAATGTTTATAACCAAATATCATGTGTGGATATACTTTTCCTCATGGAGATTAAACAGATTTGTTAAAAATGAAAATGTGCATGAATACAGTAAATACAGCACCCACTCTACAGCCAAATCATGTGCAGAGAGTTAGTTTTTAAATGCTTTCAATACAAAAGACCAGAAATAAAAGAAATACATAAAAATAAAACTTTAACAGAAATAAATTAATCATTCAAACAACCTAGTCAGTTTAAAATGTAGGTTTTGTTATTATTCAGGTATTGTGAGGCCAACAAATCAGGAGACAATTGCCATTGTATACACAGTTTGTTCCCAAGAGGAAGGGGTATGCCATGCCACACAAGGCCACGCTGGGAAGCAGAAGCTTCAGTCAGAAGGCAGAGGGAGTTGAGGGGTGGCGGAGAGCATGAATAAGAGCCTTTATGGTGGTTTCTGCAGCAAAGTAAACAGGTTTAGAGCTGGCTTGTTTAAATAATCCCAGCAGACTCTGGGGTATAGGAGCTGTCCCTAGTTGTCTAATGCTTGACTCTGGAGTGATTAGGGCAGGGGATAGTGGCCCTGAGTGTGAGTGCCTGCTAGAGGAGGTTGTGGGGTGTGAAAGTTCTGCATTGTTGGTTTCCATATGAGCCTCACACTCCTGGGCTAGTCATTTACTATGTAGGAGATGGCTAGTTTGGAAGGGGTAGGCTTTCCAGGATCAGCAAAACCCTAAGATGTCAAAGCATCAGAATTGCAGAAAAAGGAAAGGCATGACTTAATACACTGTTGAACCCAGCAGGTGGTTGAAAGCAGGGTTCCCCCTGTGTCGGGGACCCATCTGGCTGTGTTTCCTTATCTCCCTTCCATAATCATGGCAGATGCTGTGACACACTGATACATTTCTAGTTAAGAATAAAGAACTTATTATCACACCTGCTGTAAGTGCTGTCAGTAGACAAGTCTCCAATGAAGAGTTTCCTAGTCCTCATCACTCTTCCTTCCTAGGTGGGCCTCCATCCAGTGATTAATCTGTGTACGAGAGGGTTTCTTAATCTCGGCACTAGTGACATTTTGAACTGGATAGTTTCTTGTGGTGAGGGACTATCCTGTGCATTGTAGGATGTTTAACAGCATCCCTGACCCTCACCCACTATATACAACCAGCACCCACTGCAGTTATGACAAAATGTCTCCAAACACTGCCGAAGGTCTCCTGGGGGGCAAAATCACCTATGGCTGAGAATTAATGATGTAATTGACCCTGCAAATATTCACTGACATGTAAATACTTTCAGATCTATATTCCAGCCCAGATCTCTTACCTAAGCATCAACTCTGTATAGCTAACTGCCTATTGCCCATGGCCTTTTATCAAAAGACCTTACATATTTTATGCTTAGGAATATGGATTTTAGAAGTGGCTGCTTATGTAAACATCTCATTAGCTAGCTTTGTAACAATGAGGTTACACTAAGCCTTTGTTTCCCTCAGTTTTCTTTCCTCATCTACACAATGGGCACAATAATGGGATCTGCTCCTTAGGTTTGTTGTGAGAATCAAATTAATGCATGAAGAAACTTCAGAACAATTCTTGGCATACTGCTAGTTCTCAATAATGCTAGCTATTATTTAGTCAAGGGGTGTCTTGCCGGTAACAAATGTGATACGTTCAAGTCCATCTAAATTCCTCAACTGTCAACCTTGGTAGTTTTTCTGTGTTTGGCATTTCAGTAAGTGATACCACCAATCACTTATTCAAGGCAGGTGCTTAATCAATGTTACTATTGATTTTTCCATCTCCTTTAGCAACTGCCTTAATCACAAAATTGTACTGAATCTGTATTCTTAGAATTTGTTGAATTTGTCAATTTTCTTAATCTCAATTGTCACTGTATTCGTTACAACATGCTTCTTATTACAAGAAGTATTGAAGAAATTGAGAACATGGACTCCGGAATCACAGCGACTCTAGAATTAGGTTTAAAGTCCAATTCTACCAGCAGCATGATATTGAGTAAATGACATTTTCTCTATATATTATTCTATTTGTTTAAAATAAACAAAACAAAACTGATAATGCTTACTTTAAAGAAATGCAAAGAATATTATGAGGACACTGTTTGTGTTACCCTAACTTGAAATAAAACAAATAGCCATCAATAAGAGACTGAATTAAATAAATTGTGACAGTTTTATAAAATAGAATACTGCATTGTAATGAAAAGCAAATGGCTATTGCACTATCTTAGAGAATGTTGAGCAAAAAAAAAAAAAAAAACCCCAAAATCAATAGGTAATATTTATTAAAAATTTGAAATAGGAAAACCTTAACTGTATTGTTTTGCAATGTGTACTCGGTGATAAAACTAAAACAACATCTAGTTGTGATTATTATAAAAGTTAAAGACATGAACAGGACTAAGGAATATTGAGGAGTTTCAGTTGGGGAAGTAACAACCTGGAGGCTTTTGAAGTCATGACAGTGTTCAGTTTCTCAATCTGGGGGACAGATTAATGATTATATATATATATATATATATATATATATATATATATATATTATATTTTACTGTATTTAATATTTTGTGCACCTTTCTGTTTGTGTTGTATTTCACAAATTAGAAATGGTTAGGATTGTGGTAAATGAAAACTACATATAAATACAGAAATTTTAAAAAGGTGACTAACACATGACATTTACCCGCATATATACATACATACATACATACATATGTATAAAGCTTTTGCGAAGAAAGAGTTACTATTAGGCCTGCATATCAAGACTGCTTCAGAAAGGTCTTAGATTTTCATAGGACTGTTTCCATGGAAACAGTAGATTTAAGACAAATGAGGAATGTTTTGACTGGCTCATTTGTTTTGCAGAACACAACATCTGCCTCAGGTTAGAGGGGCTGTGAATTGTCAGGCACGTGGCATGAGCCTGTGTGATAACTATTGTATAAAAACTTGGTGGGAAATAGAGGCTGTAGCTTTCATGTTTCAAGGTTGCGCACACATCTTGGCAATCATCTGTGGCAGCCATGCATACATATGTGCGTGAGGATGTAAAAGAAACATTTTTTTCTTTTTAAATTACATTTCTGTACTTAGGTAGCTACTGAGATGAGGTGATGATTAGATGAAGATGCTATACCTGCTTCATGTATTGCCTATTTCCTTCTATAATGCTAAGTAAACAGTATTATATTAAAGCTTGCCTGTGTCTTCTGACTCAGCTTTCTAGCTGAAGACAAATGCTGTGCTACACAATGGTGTCAGAAGTAGCCTTGGCTTTCAGGCCTTTGAGTCAAATCATTGTGATGCAGGAAGTAGGACAAGATAGGGTTGGGGAGCAGATTCTGATGAACATTTGATGCCTGGATGGCTGAGTTACACAGATTTATCTCCTCGGAAACTGTTAAAATGGATAGTCAAAGAAAGGCAAGAGGAGGGGGCAGTTAGATATAAGAAAAGGGTGAATCAGATACAGCTGTCATTAGGTGGCTTTTAAAACAGAGGATGAAAAGGTAAGACATTTATTGAATTCTCTGAAAAGATTTACTGGCTCATTATCACCAACTGGGAAGAGGAACATTTGCTCCATATCTGCCAGCTCCCTTCCTTAGTGAATCCCATGAAATATGCTCCCTTTAAGCCAATCTGTATGAATTTATCCCAGATTACTCAGTCCTTTCTCTGGGAATAATCTCGCCTAGGGCCACTAGAAGCATTTCACAAATGGTAAAGAACAAATTGTCCTGACCTGTTTTCACTAGTAAAAGAGGCACAAAGCCTCAAAGGACTGTTTGCATTCTGGAGGACACGAATGCCATATTTGGAAACCCCATTGGCCCCAATATGCAAAGAGACTAGAAAAAAAAGGGATTTGAATGAGATCCAGAGAAGAAGGAAAGTCAAGCTGTCCCTTTCATATTATATTTTATAAACCTGACACTATCAGTAGTTTTAGAAAAGTCCACTACTAAAAATCCAGTGATGCTGTTGAGGGACAGTAACAAAAGTTGTTGATCCAGTGTGATAAATAAACGCCACTGGTAGAGGCAATGGAATTAACAAGTTAACCAATAAAGATTAACTTGAAGGCCAGAGTATTTTGTCCTACCCCACAGAGCAGTTCAAAGACCATGTGCTTTGGTAAAAGTAGAATATCCTAGGGTTGGTGAACAAAACTTTTTGAGACAATTGAATATTGGTACATAATGTACTATAATATATATGGGGAGCAAAAACATAATATTAAGAAGCCAAAGAGGAAGCTAAGGTCTGGGGTGGGAAGGAGATACTGTGAGAGAAGACACCAAGGCCCTAGTAGAGCTCCAGAGAGGAATATGATAAGGAAATAGTGGAAATAGATGAGAATAGTGGTGCTATTCTCTTTACTTGAATGAATAACTGGAAAGGATATGAAGCAATAATGGAAGGTCTTGCCCTTCTTACTGGTTTATAGCTGAATGCTAGTGATCTGCCTTTTGCCAGGTTTTTATCAGATCTGCTAAGTGGAAAGCTTTACAATTGCCCTGTTCTGTGGTAAATACTAAACTGCATCATTTTCCAGGAAAGCAGCAGGAAACCTCAGTCTTGATTAAAGAGGTCATGGAAGCAGTTATGCTCATCCCCATCAATTCTCTTCATGTTAGGCATGTCTATCTTGTGAGAAAATACAGAATTAAGAAAAACAGTTTTCCCCAAAATCTCTGTTATGCCAGATGTGATTCAAAACTACCAGAAGGTTCGGCAGGGAATGCGCTTTGATAAGCTTGGAATCTGGAAAAAATGTCAAGCATTGTTTGCATCTGCATGATGGATATTTCATTACATGTATTTTACTCTCGTCCTTTAAGGTTACACACATTCTCCAGAATTTAGCTACTGCACTATAAGACAAGATTTGAGTCTCTTTATTTCTGAAGGCCCATTGATTCATGAAGTTGATGATACAATACTTTCCTTCTCAGAAAGTAAGCTGAGAATGGAGGGAAGGAAGATTTACAAACTGTAGCTACAACAGGACTAGACAAGGAAAGCCTGAATAATCTGGTTAAGATTCAGGACGCATATTAGTCAATCTTTTCTCTGGGAATAATCTGGCCACTAGAAGCATTTCACACACCATAAAGAACAAATTGTCCTGAGCCATTTTTACTAGCAAGAGAGGCACAAGCCCTCAAAGGGTTGTTTGGATTCTAGGACACATGTGCCGTATTTGGAAATCCTGTTGGCCGCGATATATAAAGTGACTAGAAAAAGCAATGGGTTTGAACGAGATCCAGAGCAGAGGTAGGTCAAGCTGTCTTTTTGGGATTTTATAATCCTAATATAACTAGTGGTTTTAGGGAAGTCCACTACTAAACACACATAGACTTGAGTCCCTAGCCAAAGCCTTGGAATGCTACTTAAAGGTGATTGGAAGAGTTCTGGACTAAAAAATTCCTCATGTTGTGTCTGAGAACATCCTATTTGTGATATAGGTATTAGCATGTTTTTTGGCTCCAGTAAGAAACAGCCCTTATACTCAAAGAGCATCAGATTACATTGCATTACCTATGATGACTTGAGGCTTGAGTTATCTACAATGTCATGGGTGATATAAAAAAGAGATTTCAATAAAAAGGGAGTTGTACAACAAGTTCCCTAATCAAATAGGAATGATATATGGTATGGTTTGGCTGTATCCCCACCCAAATCTCATCTTGAATTGTGGTTCCCATTATTTCCACATAATTTCCCATAATTTCCACATGTCATGGGAGGGACCCAGTGGGAGGTAATTGAATCAGTGAGGTAAATAGCAGTTTACCCCATGCTATTCTCATTATAGTAAGTTCTTATGAGATCTGATGGTTTTATAAGCGGCTTCCCTCTTCACTTGGCTCTCATTCTTCTCCTTCCTGCCACCATGATTTTAAGTTTCCTGATGCCTTGCCAGCCATGCTGAACTGTGAGTCAATTAAACCTCTTTTCTTTATAAATTAGACAGTCTTGAGTATGTCTTCATTAGCAGTGTGAGAACGGAATAATACAGTATATTTGGGAACATGCTAAAGAGATAGACTCTGAGGAAATGCACTCTATCCATGAGCAGGTAACATCTTTGCCTCTGCAATGGCACTCCTGAAAAGCTACCCACCCTTATTGCCAAAGGTTCTGAACACTACTGAGACAAAATATCGGACTTATTTGCTAATGAGAGTTCTTGTATTGAATGATGGGACTCTCCATGGAAGGCTTCAGCTAACTGCCAATGTACTATAGAAATCTGAGCTGAAGAGGCAATGATAAGTATACACAGTGGCCTGAATAGAGGTCAGTGTATGTTCTATGTTAATAGTTCAGGAAGAACTTGATTCTTGGCCTCAGGGTTATGTCTAAATATATAAAGCTCTTGGGTCTTCCCCAGGACTGTGTTGCATGGGTGGGCAGGCAAATGCTTCCTTGATACATAGATACACAAGATTATCTTGATGTGAAGAGATGCAATTGTGGAAGTCTCTATGAAAACTCCTAGGAAGAAGTACATTTTTAGATGCCTACAAAGAAAACTCATTAGTGTCTTAGGGAAGCGCTGGAAAGTCAATGTAAATGCCCTGGTCTCCCAAAGGGGAAAGTCAGTTGAGTGTATAAGATGAGCTGTCACAGTGGTGCTAAGGCCATGTCACAGCAGTTGGAAGTAATTGACATAGACCAATGCCATCCAGAAAAGTCATTACTATTGTGACAGGCTGTCCTGAATGCTATGAAGAAGAAAAAAAAGTCAAAAAATGGCAGAGAATTCCCTGAGGTCAATGGCAAGCACATCACTGGCAGATGGATTATACAGACCCAGTTCTTTGCTCCTGGGGAGTATTCCAGTGGGTCTTTCTGGAGATAGACAAGTGTTTTGAGTCCGCACCTTACACTTCATAGGGAATGCATTTCACTGTAGCCAAGTTTCCAAAATGAGACCAAAAGAACCATATGATATGGACATATACTCCTACCAGCCACATAGGAGTGGCTTAATTAAAAATTGGAATGGCCAACTAAAACATTCATTTTGAATGACAGAAGATGCTAAGGAAGTAAAGGATAAGAAGGGCTGGCTAGGAAGCTTCACCTAAACATGGGGAACATTGAGGGAGGAACAACCTTAAGAAAGGTTTTTGTGTACTGGGAATAAAGGGTTGGGAAATGATGCTGTGACATAAATCTTTGACTTTTATACCTAACAAATCTTTCCTTTTGTGTTATCAGATCAAGTGGATTAGACAAGCATTCATTTGCCCTTCTTCCAACTAAAGTATACTACTTAATACACTGTATTCCTTTTCACTTGGTTATATGTTTTCCTAAGGACTTGTTGTAGATAGTTATTTTGCCCAGTGTGACCACGGTAAGACTGACCCTAAGTACTGCTTTATTGCCTAGTGTTAGAGGAGGAGCTGTTATCTTTTACCTCTGCAAACCTATCATCTATTTATAAGAATGGGATTTGGTGAGGCTTTATTTTTATTTGGAGGGAAAAGTCATTTGGGATATTATCCTGTGCAAAACCTCTGGGAGAGGGCCTGTTTACTCATCCAAGACGTGCTCTCTGCTATGCTTTATTTCTATTGTGTTTAGAGGAAAATACCTGAGTGCTTTGGAAACCCAAGCTGGACAGATGCACTATAAAAATGCTAAGGACCACCTGAACTATAGCAGGATGTCACTGGGACAAGTGATTCTGTTATCATTCCCTTACAATATATGTACCATGAATTTAAAAGGAGCCACCATTTCTTGTGATGCAGATAGTGGCAATCAAACGACCAACACTGTGTCCTCTCTATAGGGTAAGTTGGTTGTGCTGTACTTTTATATGTGAGAACCAGTGTCAATAAAATCCTGCTTCTTCATAGCAGAGGTTTGATTAGGCCCCTAGGCTAGAAAGAATTCTGAATTTACTGAATACTCTAGTGACTATTCCTGTCATTGAAAATGTATGGCATATGGGTAAGAGATAGTTCTGTTGGGAAGGATGAGGAAATTGAGGAAATTACACTGTAATAAAAATAAGTGTTTGGTGTGCTAAGTATTACTTTAATATCTTATCTGCTGCCATCTGCTGTAAAGTTAACAAGTAGTTTGTGTGCTAAGCATTACTTTAATCTCTCATTTACTGCTATTTGGTATAGTAAACTATTTTATAGCCTCATCTATGGAACTTAAAGGAAATAAAATGTATAATGATGATGACCCCCCAGGATGAAAAGATATTTTGAGAAACTTCTTTGAAATCTCCACTTGATGATAACCCCATAGAAACTAATTGTCCTTAGAGAAACTAAACACATTTCTAAATGTCCCTAAAAACTTTTAAAAGGTATGCGTGATATTGAGTGAGAGGGAGACTGTAATTCACTAATAAGATATCAAAAGACTTGTTTAGTATGTTGGTTAAGATGAACATATTTTGGGAAGAAGATACCTATACTCTATTAACAGTTCAAATTTGGTGGTCACAAGTGTACTAGTTTGTTTTTTCCTGTGTACAAAATATTAGAGATGTGCCTATCAGAAAAAATACCATGGAACATTTAAGGAGTATGTTTTGTGAAAATATTGACTTGAGGTCATGGAGGTGAAACTGTGAGTAAGAATTTAACATTAGCCTTATCTGATGTGGGCTTCTCAGAGAATGACATCAATTTCCCATGGCACTCTTGCGTTGGGAGGAATGAAGCAGCAAAAATGAGAAATGGTATTTCTGGATATTGAGTGAAGTCAGCTCTGAGTTAGGAGAACTGCAAGCTGACATGCAGTTTTGGGCCTATAGACTTGAACATCATAAAGGATTACTGGAAAGCACAGCCTGTTGCTTCTACCTGTTAAGGTGATCCACACACATCTTGACTCTCATCCATGAAAGCCAAATATCTATGTAGTGAGACAGACAACTGTGTACTTGGAAGTTGCTTAGCAAGAAAAACATATGTTGAAGATGCTCTGGTTGCTATAGTTTCTGCCTTGTATTCTGTCAAAAATATAAACAAATGTAGCAGTAGATTAAAGCTGATCTATGTCTTAGGAGTCTGCTTGCCACCTTGAACCTGGAACTGTAGCTGTGGTTCTTTGATATTTATTTCCCTCCCCAAACAGAAAATAACTTTACACTTAAAAAATGTCTCCATTTAGTTTTACAGAGTCTTGCTCTGTTGTCCAGGCTGGAGGCTGGAGTGCAGAGGCGCTATCTCGGCTCACTGCAACCTTGGCCTGCCAGGTTCAAGCAACAGCCTCCCAAGTAGCTGGGACTATAGGTGCATGCCACCATGCTTGGCTAATTTTTTGTATTTTTAGTAGGGACAGGGTTTCACCATGCTGGCCAGGCTGGTCTCGAACTTCTGACCTCATGATCTGCTGCCTTGGCCTCCCAAAGTTCTAGTATTGCAGGTGTGAGCCACTGCACCCAGACTATAACAATAATTTTTATAAAGAGCTTTTGTTCTTTATAATAAATTTTTCTATTCCTAATAAATGCTATGCCAAAAATAGTTATTTAAAATTGTATGAGCTAATATATGAAAAATTATCTTTTTACTAATATATCCAAAGTATTCACTTATTCACTGCCACAGAGTAAGATTCATTAAGTGGTAGTAATTTTTAAAAAGCCTCTCAAATATATCTATGGTTGAAAACCTCCAAATACTTCTCCCCTTTGTAGCTAAAGTAAACATCACTAAAGTTTATCAATGCTCTCAAGAAAACATCCATTCATTATACGACCAGTCTTATATCCTCTCTTGTAGTTGTTACTCATAATCTCTGTATACCTATCTATTAATTAGTAGTTAAATAGATATTTTAAAATACTTGTGTTTCCAAATTTGGATTTCCTCTTTTCCCTCATTCTTTGTCATGTTTTCTCCTTTCTTCATGATCACCCACTTTCACCTTAAACCTTCCCTAGAGAGACCAACATTCAAATTCAGGAAATGCAGAGAACCTCTTCAAGATACTACCCAAGAAGAAACTGCTCAAAAAATGAAACAAATGAATAGAAAGACATTCCATGCTCATGGGTAGGAATAATCAATATTGTTAAAATGACCATAGACCGAAGCAATTTACAGATTCAATGCTATTTCTATCAAACTACCAATAACGTTCTTCACAGAATTAGAAAATGAAATGTTTTAAAGTTTATATGAAACTAAAAAAGAGCCTGAATCACCAAGAAGATTCTCAACAAAATGAACAAAGCTGGGGTGTCATGTTGACCTGGCTTCAAACCATGCTACAGGGCTACAGTAACTAAAACAGCATGGTACAGGTACAAAAACAGACACCTAGACCAATGAAACAGAATAGAGCCCAGAAATAGGACTACACACCTACAACCATCTGATCTTTGACAAATCTGACCATATCAATCAATGGAGAAATGACCTGCCATTGAGTAAATAAATGTTGCTGAGATAGATGGCTAGCCATTTGTAGAAGTTTAAAACTGGATTCCTACCTTACGTCACACAAAAATCAAGTCAAGATGAATTAAAGGCTTAAATGTAAAACCTAAAACTATAAAACCTCTGAAAGGTAATCTAGGAAATGCCATTCTGGACATAGGACTTGGCAAAGATTTCAAAACAAAGACACCAAGAGCATTTGCAACAAAACTAAAAATTGACAAATGGGAGCCTATTAAACCAAAGACCTTCTGCACAGCTAAAGAAACTATCAACAGAGTAAACAGACAACCTACAGAATGGGAAAAATATTTGCAAACTATGCATCCAACAAAGATCTAATATACAGCATCTATAAGGAACTTAAACAAATGTATAAGCAAAAAACAATCCCATAAAAATATAGTCAAAGAACTTAAGCAGACAGTTTTCAAAAGAAGACATGCATGTGGCCAAGAAGCATATTTAAAAAATACTCAACATCACTAATCATCAGAGAAATGCAAATCCAAACCATGAGATAACATCTCACACCACTCAGAATGGCTACTATTAAAAAGTCAAAAAATAACAGATACTGCTGGAGTCGAGGAGAGAAGGGAATGCTTATTCACTGCTCGTGGGAGAGTACATTAATTCAGCCATTGTGGAAAGCAATGTGGTATTTTCTCAAATAAATTAAAACAGAATTACTATTCAATTCAGCAATGCCATTATTGGGTATATACCCAAAGGATTATAAATTGTTCTACCATAGAGACATATGCACGCATGTATTCATTGCAGCACTATTCACAATAGTAAAGCCATGGAATCAACCGAAATGTCCATCAGTAGTAGACACCGTGAAATACAATGCAGCCATACAAAGGAATAAGATCATAATCTTTGCACTAACATGGATGGAACTGGAAGTCATTATGTAGAATGGAAACTAATGTAGAAATGGAAAACCAAATGCAGAAATGGAAAACCAAATATATCATTTGTTCTAATGTATAAGTCAGAGCTAAATAGCGAGACCACATAAACACAAAGAGAGAAACAACAGACACTGGGGTCTAATTATGGTGGAGGATAGGAGGATAGGAGGATAGGAGGATGGAGAGAATCAGAATAAGTATCTATCAGGTAGTATGCTTATTACTTATGTGACAAAATAATCTGTGTATCAAACTCCCATGACACACAGCTTACCTATACAACAAATCTGGACTTGTACCCTTGGACCTAAAATAAAAATAAAAGAAAAACTTTTCCCACCCTTTATCACCTCAGTTTTAAAGATATAATTTGTTATAAGTATTTAAGCTTTATCACAGAAGAAGGTCTTCCAAAGACCTTCTGTTTTTGTTTGACCTAACTTTATCATGCAATCTTCCAACCATTTGATTTATCTTCAAATGTTTCTTTCAAGCATTGTGATATAATCAAGTACCCAGCTGGCAGACACAAGGATTCTGGTGACTTGTCTAGTATGTCAGTCTCCACATGTTAACATTTGAAGTTAAACATCAATGTTTTATGACTTTATTAATGTCAACCTGTTCCTGAGGACCATATAAATCTAAAAGAATTGATAAACCCAAGTTTCTTTCATTCACAAACTTAAGGACTATGCCATAAGCACCAAAGTATGGCTAGTGAAACTGCCTTTTTAATGTTACCTCCCTCTCACTGCTCTACTCAGGCTTATGATTTTTATTAACGTGTCTCCATAATTACAATATTTTTCTTACAATGAAATTAATAACACTTTTATTCAATTAATCTAAGTCAAAGAGAGCTTTACAAATAGGTACACACGAAATGCTTAAAATAAATAATTAAGAATAAACACTAAATTTAGTTATTGCTCCCACATGGAAGAAATATAAAGTTGTTAAGACTATGGACTCCGGAATCATAAAATCTGGCTTGTGTCTCAGATCCACCTTCATATTAATATGACCTGGAACACTTCAATTTGTGTTTCAGGTTCTTTATGTGTAAATTGGGAACACTGATAATAGCATCTTCATCATGGGGTGGGTGTAGGGAATAAGTAAAATAATGCATGTCAAACATTGAGAAGAGTGCCTGGCTCATAGAAATAAATTTTAACCTAATAAATATTAACCATAACACATTTCGAGCTCTCTTTTAATATAGGAATTGGATTGCTGAGGTCATAAAATGATCTTGCAAATAAGGACTTCAGTAGCAAGGGAAGCTTTGGGATGTGGCTAACTAGGAATTTTGGTTAAATGTGAAGATATTGTGTGAGTTATGGGGGCTAATTGGTTTCCATTAGTCTGATTGGCCTAAATCACTGGCTTTCAATTAGTAGCATATTGACTTTCTTTGCAAAGTAAGTTAAAGGTGTAGTGTGATGTCAACCTAGTATTTTAAACACTACATATTACTGGAACATGCAAAAATGTTGCTCCCTGCCAGATTGCTGCTCTGTGTCAGACTCTAAATGGCTTTACTCCAATAGCCAAACAGTGAATACAATGTGACTAAATGAAGATCTTAAGTAAATGTGAATATAACTTACTAATTTCAAGAGTCTTTCCAAAACCTTCTAGCATATTGAAGGAAAAACACTTTTTTTGTTATTCTTTTGATTTCCATCATCTACTAGACATCTCATACTGTGTCCAAAATGGCAAATCTCTAATATATTCTCCCATTGCTGCTAGAATGAGCATCCCTAAATACATATTTGTCCATTTTATTCTCCTGCTTAAAATTCTTCTGAATTTCCCTGTTTTTAAAAAGCCATTCAGGCCATGATTTCCAGACTTTCTTCCTTCTTGGAGTATACTCTTCAAGGCACTTCTTGGCCAAAATAAATATTGAGCAGTTTTATTTATTAAGTAGTTAATTTCCAACAACTTAACAGGGGTAGTGTTTATGGTGTTTCACAGATATTGCTGTGTTTCCTTCTGAAATTTAATGTATCCTGTGGTACTCTTCAGTGTTTTCTCTGGCATCCTGAGTTGCCTTGGTGCACAGTTCTGGAACTGTGTCATTATGGTGTATCTGTTCTTCCACCATCGGCTTGCATCTGCTCATATTAAAAATCTACCTCCCCTCCCTTTAAGTCTTGGTCCAAAGCAAAAACTGTTTCCCTATACAAAATTCTTAGATTCACTGGAGAATTTTATTCATCTACGATTTTGCTCATTCCAGCTCCTCCGCCTGACGTACCATTTCCTGTTCCTGTCCACCTTAAGAACATCTACCTCGTCAGCAAAGTTTACGTCTAATATCACCTCCTTTATTAATATTTACTTCCCTTTATCTCTGCCAGGTAGAGTGACTTCTTTATGTTTGCATTATGTTATGTACAGACTTCTATCATAGTAGCTAATTATTTTATTTGAACTATTTCTTTATGTTTTTTTTTTTTCTCATCTAGACTGTAGGCCCCTTATCAAGAAGTAAAATCACACCTAACCTGTCTTTATGTTTCTAGTATTTTACAGAGAACTTGGTGATTTAAAAACTATCTGACCAATGAAGAAAGGAATTTCTCCTATTCAGTGCTGCTAGTCAGGATCCACTAGGACAGTTTAGAAAGAGGCGATTTATAGCTATGATTTCAAGTTTCAGGGTTTTCATGAAGAACTTTTAACGATTGTTTATAATTAACGAATTCAGTATTTTAACTGTAACTTCCTACAAATATTATAAACTTCATTTCCTCACCAGTAGGTATTGGTTTTATTTAAAACATGAATTTTCCTATCAAAACTTGTTTCATCTTAAATAAAACGTTTATCTCTTCTCAGGCTGAAATTTTACAACTTACAAAAAAACCTTGCAAACTTTGGGAAGGTTTTGTTCAATATTCATTTTACCATTTGCAAATTTTAAAACATTTACTGATCACACAGGTGAGCAATATATTAATATGTATGTGACAAAAATTAATTAGTATGTATTAATGTCTTAATGTGAACAAAGGTCCTGCAAATATTAAATTAAATACCTAAAAAAATTTTTTTAAGTGCATTGCTCTATAAAAGAAAATGTCTTGGCTATGTCCCAGTGAAGCACTTGACTCTTATAGATATGGGCAAGAAATTAGATCATTTAAACTTCTCTTCCAGTGTTATAAGTATTCTACTGATATATAATAACTTCGTTTGTTTCCATAGGGATCCTGGGTTTTCTCAATGATTTTTTCCAATTTAGCAGCTAATTTAATTGCCATTATACAGTTTCTTCTGCCCAAGACTCTCAAGAGTGTTTGTCTCCTGAAGCTACTGACTCTTACATCATCATAGAATATGAATTACTAACAATTCATCACATATTTAATAACAACAGTGCTTTCATCTCGTGTACCTTAAAAATACTCTTTTCAGTAATGCAAAAAACACCCTTGTGAGACAGAGATGTTTTCCAGTATTGCATTTATTTCAGAAACGAATGAGTGCTGGCCCAGAGGTACAATTAAGGTCACAGAAGCCACTGGTGCACTAAGGCATGAAATTCCCAAACTGGCAACTTCAACAACCTTGTTTTAAACATTCAGTCATATGAGTTATATTATATGTGTTTGAAGGGAAAAAAAGATGGTAGAGAATAAAGACTTTTTCTCCTATCAGCAAATTGTTCATTCTAGCCTGGGCAATAGAACAAGAATCCCGTTCTCTCTCCCTCGTTCTCTTCCTCTTTCTCTCTCTCGTACATTCTTTTTTTTCTTTCTTTCACTCTCACTTTCTTTCCTCTCTTTTTCTTTCAAAAAATAAAAAAAAAAGAAAATTGTTATTTTTTTTTGTAATCGAAGCTTTATTATAACAAATTTATGGGCATTAGAAGGAGGGAAATGGTATTTGACAGCCATCTTATTTATGCTAGTCACTATATTATACGTTTTATAATAATACCTTGTTAGATTTAGCCAAAGGTTGTGTAAGATGGCTATCTTTTTTCATTTTACAAGACACAAGAAGGTTACCATCTACTGAAGGTCACACAGCTATTAAGTGGCAGATTTGAGTCAGTGTGATCTCTGAAGCCCTTACTCTCCCTAACTAAAAATATTTCCTTCTGTATGTTGCTCTATATAAGAATTGAGGAGTGTGTAAAATTATGTGATATATCTAATTTTAAGAAAATGACATACTAAAACCTAAAACTACAATTATTAATCCTAAAATTAAAAAAAAAATTTAACTAAAATGCTTAATGTGACCCACCTTACAGTGGACCTAAATTGGCTTAATGTTCCTCTTAGCTTGACTAAACTTTAGACAGGTTTCTTTGACTATAGGCCTCCATCTCCTCTTTTGTTAGAGCATTGACAAGAAAATTTCCAACTACATATTTTTTCTCTGCCAATTTCAAATGTATGTAAATCTCTCTCAGCCTCTTGCAATTTTACAACCTAAGAGTGTCTTTCCAGAAGGCCTGGGAACCAGCCCTTTGAAATGCAATCATCAAGGAAGAGAGTGCTTTTATCTCTCAGTATCTGTGGGAGGGAGAAGCCTAACTTCTGTGGACACATATTAGCAAACACAGATGGCCTAAGCCCAGAGAAAACCATTTGCAAACTCAAGAATAACTCAATGTACTCAACACATTTCATTGATCAACTACCCCGTTAATGTCTTCCAGAACTTTTTTGCTAGGTCACCCCAGAGCTTAAAAACCCTCCAGACCTATGTCTTGGTATGGAGCTGGATCTGGGTATCGAGAATTGCTCTTTGCTCTCTCCCTTATTGCTGTCAATAATACTGGAATAAAATTGACTTCTATCTGCTGATCTTGTATACGGCAACTTTTTTTTTTTAACACAGTAATACCATTTTCAGGAAGTTATTCGAGAAATGTGCCTGTGATGAAAGCTCATATTAAATAATACTGAATTATATTTTGCATTTAATGGCTAGTAAACATACTTGTAAACAAATTGTATTGTTTTTATTTTCATGAAAATGGTATTTGATAGGTTTAAATAAAATAATGTTTAAGTACTATTGTTTTATGTTTTTCCTACTGCCATTTTAAGAACTTTACAGCGTTTTCTTTTTGGCTATTTTTATTTGAATGGATTGATACCAGATTGAAATCCATATATAAATCTATGCATTATGTATCTATGACCATTCCTTTATACTGATGAAAATTATTTGAAGTTATTAGAGTTCTAATGTGCTGAATTCAATATAAACTAAAAATTAAAATATTCTAATGTAGACCCCAATTTTTGTACCTTAGTGAAGAGACTTTTTAGGTCCAAATAAAAATGTAATAAACAGCAGAAAGATTTTTTGAAGGCTTATTATCACATTTTGAAAAACAGTATTTGTGAGAATACACTTGATTTTAATCAATGTTGAATTCTTTTTGCAGACTAAGATACATTATTATAGTATCTTAGTAGTATAATACTTTACATTATAGAATATAAATTAAATTAACATTAAACTCCAAATAAAATATAATTTTCAGTAAAATTCTTTAATATCAATATTCTCCAGCCTCTTTTTTAATAAAACTATCCAGATTCTGTTAATTATCCTAAAATCACAATGTGATAGAGTATGGTTATAATTTCAAAATTTGGATTCTTTTTTTTAATTTTTATGCCTTTTCACATATAAAAATACTTCTCTCTCCTTCGTTCCTTCTATTAATCATTTCCAAGGTTGCTACTATTTTGGGCTCTCACAGGTGTCAAAGCTAGCTCTAGAGATTGAGCATGTGCCTTTGAGATGGAGGCAGTGTTCACACTAGTTGTGGTCTGATGGCTGTTATTAGAATATACTCTCTTCCATGAAATGTTCCACCCAACTGTTGGGATGTCTTTGAAAAGAAATTCAATAATCTCATTTCCTCCTGAATACTATCCAATAATTTCCCATCTATCTCAAAATTAAAGCCAAATACTAACCCAAGGCCCCACTTGATCTAACTCTTAACTACCTCCTCCACCTTGCATTTGTTTGCTAGGGTTACCATAAAAAATTACTGCAGACAGAGTAGCTTAAGCAACATAAACTTACCACAGGTCTAGAGTCTAGAAGTATGATATCAAAATGTCAGCGGGGTTATTTTTTCTGAAGACTTTCCTTGGCTTGTAGATTGCTGTCTTTTTCCTATACCTTTTTGTGCCCAAATCTCCTCCTATGAGGACACCAGTCGTATTGTATAATGGCCCGCTCTAATGACCTCATTTTAACTTAATTACTTTTAAAAATCCTATTGCCAAAAACACTCACATTTGGAGAGACTAGGAATTAGGACTTCAACAAATGAATTTTGAGGGGTCACGCTTAGCCCAAAACACATCATATTTCCTAAACTCTCTCTGCTTGGATCACTATTTTCTGGTTTTACTGGAGTTCTTGTTACTGAAAAATGCCACCTCAAGGCTTTTGCTGTTTCTTGTTTTGCCTGGAATGGTATTCCCTAGTTCTTTGCTAACTTAAACTTTCATTTCATTCAGAGATACTCTCCCAGATATCCTCTCTGAAGTAATCCTCCTCACTTGAACATAAACTCTCTGTTACCCCCACTTTCTCAAGATTTCTTCACACCACCTGACAGACTGTTGTATATGTGTTAGTCTGTTAGTTGTCTGTCTACCATGCTCTCACACCTTAGAATATAAGACCTGTTTTATACTGTCTGCTATGTTTACTGCTAGTGTGTTTTGTATCTTTTAAGTGGTCTTAATATGCTGTTGCTGAAAAAATGAATTTCTTCTAGGTGTGAATGAAACTGAGTAGGGCTAAAGATCACCTAAGAATGCAGACACAGAAAAGGAATCCTGGATGGTCTGGATGAAGAACATTCAAACAAAGTCTTATGATGATCAGGTTGGATGTACCTAAACAATCATCTAGAGAACCATGAAATCAACCTACTGTGACTTTTTTTAAATCATTCTGGAGGCCCCAATCTTTCCTTAGTGAGAACCACCATTCCAAGGACACTGGATATTCTTCTGATTGTAAAATCATTTTGCTATAGGCAAAACACACATCTATGTAATTGTTAAATTCTAAGTCAGACTATAAGCAATTACTCAATTTTCTTATTTTAACAAAGATTCAGAATGTATGTTTAACCAAAAACAGTTATATCATGAAATCTTTTAAAAATGTACCCTTTTACTGATTTCATCCTGTGATTGATTTGATGGCCAAAAGTTGTAAAGTACAGCTAAATTTGGGAGCCAAGTTATTAATAATTAAAGACTGATTTATCTTTGACAAAGAGTCAAAGATGGACTTGTTTAATTAGTATGAAATCTGGGGTTTTATGCAGTTATTTCACAAAACTTAGGATATTTAATGACAGATTTAAATAAGTGAAATCATTTCCTTACTAAAATACTTATCTTAATTCAGCATATTTTTTGCCAGCTCTTTCTAAGTGAATTTGAAAACTCGGGAGTCTCATGTGGACTATGATTCATATTTTTAAATCATGAAATATATTTTCTTCATTTCAGAATGCAATTTTCCTGCAGATAAGAATTTGGATTCCTTCTAATGGAAGAATGTAATTGCTGACTGATAAGATTATAAATTCACAGATAAAAGACTCAGGTTATATTTAATAAAACAGAGGAATAATAAAAACATAATAGTAACCTATCTTAGTTGAAGCAGATTATTCCAAGTATGCTGTGAATTTCATAGAAAGGTTATGTATGCAATAAAATACCTCAGAACATGAAACAGTTTGGAGCCTTTTAGATATACCAGAGAAAAATTGTCTGAGGAGCATGTGGTATAGATCAGTTATAACAGTTAAGAAGTCACCATTGAAAGTATTTTAAAAGTGTATCATATTTTAATATAAAGTTATTTAAGAAGAAGTTAAATGCAAAACATTTTATGTAAATATAGCGCACGTGTATCCACAGTAATGTTCTTTGGCTTCAAGTGAAAGACCAACAAATGAGAAAAAACTAGCTTTGATTTAGAGCAGACATCTTGTCAGTGGTTGATTTTAAAGATAGCTTTTCAGTAAACAAGCTAATGAGTAAAATTAGTACTTTTAGTGCAGCAGTGACTTTTTTCCCAAGGCCAAGATTCTGTTTACAGAGTTCTATGACTGATTTCTAATTGTTTTAAAATTAATTATTATTATTATTTTTTTAGATAGAGTCTTGCTCTGTCACCCAGGCTGGAGTGCAGTGGTGTGATCTTGGCTCACTGGAACCACTGCCACCCAGGTTCAAGCAATTATCCTGCCACAGTCTCCCAAGTAGCTGGGATTACAGGCATCCATCACCATGCCCGGCTAATTTTTGTATTTTTAGTAGAGACAGGGTCTCACCATGTTAGCCAGGCTGATCTTGAACTCCTGACCTCTGGTGATCTGCCTAC
>CAUYLG010075206.1:0-25515 GCA_963573385.1 Cacajao melanocephalus | reverse complement strand
TGATGAAGTTTTTTCTGTTTCTTAGTTTTCCTTTGGCAGATGCCCCTTCCCCACAGAGCTAGGCCTTCCCGGGTTCAGCTGTGCTTACTGTGAAACTCTCAGTCCTCAGCGCTTCCAATTGCTGTTCTCCTTGTGGGGATGGGATCAGCAGAGCCCGACTCAAAGGGCACCCAGTCGCATATACTCTGCACTGAGAAGCGCTACGCCGGGGCGCTGACAAAACAGCCGCACCAGCCAAAAGAGTCGCGCTGGTGACCCGTGTGGCTCCTCCGCGGGAATCTCCCAGTTTGTGGGCAACAGAAATTGGTCTGAAATTGCGGCATCCACTGGCTCTCTTTGCTTTCACTGGGAGCTACAATCCTGAGCTGTTGTTAATCCGCCATCTTGGATCTCTCCACCCGGTGATAGAGTTTTTTCTGTTTCTTAGTTTTCCTTTGGCGGACACCCCTTCCCCATAGAGCTGGACCTTCGCGGTTTGGCTCTGCTTACTGTGAGACTCTCAGTCCTCAGCGCTTCCAATTGCTGTTCTCCTTGTGGGGATGGGACCAGCCGAGCCTGACTCAAAGGGCACCCCGTCACGTATACTCTGCACCGAGAAGCACCGTGCCAGGGCGCCGGCAAAATAGCCGTGCCAGCCAAAAAAGTCACGCTGGCGACCTGTGTGGGTCCTCCGCTGGGAATCTCCCAGTCTGTGGGCAACAAAAATTCGTCTGAAAGTGCAGCATCCACTCACTCTCTGCGCTTTCACTGGGAGCTACAATCCTGAGCTGTTGTTAATCGACCATCTTGGATCTCTCCCCCAACAATATCTGATTGTATTATTTTTCTCCTTTAATTTGTTGATGTCATCCATTATGTTGAGAGACTCCATCATCTTGAATTTTCTTATATTTCTGCAGTAAACCTACCTGGTCATAGAGCATTGTTTTGATATGCTACTGGATTTTCTTTGTTAATACTTATTTAATTTTTTGCATTTCAATTCCTAAGTGAGATCAGGCTATCATTTTCCATTTTTGTATAATTTTTATCAGGTTTTGCTTGTAACATTGTGTTAGAATCATGCAATGAGTTGGAGCAATTTCTAACTTTTTAATGTGGTCTATAATATTTGGAATTATAAAGGAATGACCTTTTCCTTACAGATAAAACAGAACTCAGCTGTGACACTCTTTGATTCTAATTCTTTTTAAAAGAACTGATCTTCAATTATTTTTACATATCTTCTATGATAACTGATCTATTCAAGTTTTGTCTTGTTTTATAAATCAATTTTTAAAATAAATTCTTTTTAAGCAGCTTCATTGAGGTATAATTTACATGTCACAAAATTCAGTGACTTTTGGTAGTGTGCAATTTTTAAGCCTACAATTCTATGACTTTTAGTAATGTAGGGCAATGTTAGTCATTTTTTTAAAAGAAAATATTTATTTCCTCCAGGTTTTCCACGCCATCCACAGAACGGCTCATAGTATTTTCTTATAATTCTGTGCTTAAGGAATGTTGGCTTTCTAAATGAGCATGCTAGCATGAGTGCACAGAGAGGGAAATGGAGATAATACCAGAGGCAGTGAGTTAACTGGTGGGAACGCCTGTTGAAGCAGGTCATCAGGGCACTGTCTGGTATGTAAGTCAGGAGTTAGGAAGTGCAATCATTCATTTCCCTGATTGCTAGAATTTCTAACTACTAGGCTAGCCAAGATGATCAGAATTCCCTGAGTAGAGTAGGGACCGAGGAGTTTCAGAGCAAGAAGGCAAAGTCACAACATGTGACACTTTCGATTTATTTGTGGTTTTTTGGCTGTTCACTTCCTTTCATTAAGAATTCTGATAGTAACACCAATGTGTTTCACCTCTTTATGCAGGGAAATTTATTTGTGAGTTGGTACCTACACCAAACATAATTTTTAACACCAAGAATCCACCAAACTGAATCCTCCATATGAAAATTTAAAAGTTGTATTTAAAATGCTTAATACCATTAAATTGTAGAATGATCTTTCATGTGGATAGGTTAGATAAAATGTAAGACGAGCCAAAGTATGAATTTATGTCCTATTTTAAAAATGAGGTTTATCGAAGTATAATTTACACATAGTGAAATTCTACCCTTTTGAGTTGTACAGTTCACTGACTTTGCATTAAATGTATAGTGTTTTTGTCACTTCACACTCAAGATATAGAATATTTCTATCACCACCAACTTTTATAAAAGGCATCCTTATATCCCTTTTGTAGTCAATCCTCTCCCACAACTTGTAACCCCTGGCAGTCACTGATCATATTTTTGTCTCTGTATTTTCTTTTCAAGGTTATTATGTAAAGAAAACCATACAGTATGTGTCTGTCTGTTACCTTTCAGTTAGCAGCCTTTCTGAAATTCATCCATGTTGTTGCATGGATCAGTATGTTCTTGTTCATGGCTCCATACTATTCCACTGTATGAATGTACCATAGTTCATTATCCATTCACCCTCTAAAAGATATTTGAGAGGTTTCCGGTTTGTGGCAATTCTGTATAAGTTGCTACAAACATTAGCACACAGGTTTTGTGTAGTTATACATTTGCATTTCTTTTGAATAAATACATAGGAGTGGGATTCCTGAGTTGTATGGTAAATATGTGTTTAACTCTGCAAGAAACTACCAGCCATATTTCCAAAGTAACTGTACCATTTTGCATTCCCACCAGTGAAGTAAGAGAGTTTGAGGTGATTCATTTCTTCATAAGCCCTTTGTATTTTTGGACTTTTTAACGCTTAGCCATTCTGGTGTTTATGTAGTGGTATCTTGTGTTTTAAGTTTGCATTTTCTAATGATTTATGTGTTTATTTGCCATCACATCTTTTATTTGGTGAAATCTGTTCAAATATTTGTCCATTAAAAAAATTGAGTCTTTCTGTTTTAATTATTGAGTTGTAAGAGTTTTAAAATATATTCTGGATATATTCATTATCAGATATTTGCTTTGTAAATATCTGATATTTGCAAAGAAACTTTTGCATTATCAGATATTTGCTTTGCAAATATTCTTGCCAGCTCGTGGTTTGTCAGTCATTTCATTTTCATAATTTAGTTTAGAAGACTAGAGACTTCTAGTCTAGGAGACTCTTTCTCTAGAAAGAGTCTTTAGAAGAGAAAAAGTTTTCAATTTGATAAAACCTAATTTATCAATTTTTTCATTTATCGTTTGCATTTTTTGTGTTATAACTAAAAAATCTTTACCAACTAAAGGTCATATGTTTCTTCTAGAAGTTATATAGTTTTACATTTTACATTTGTATCTATCATTTATCTCAAGTTAATTTTTATATGGTATGTGAAGAAAAGATTAACAATCATTTTTTGGCATTTAATTGAATCCAGTTGTTCTAACACCATTGTTGGAAAAGACTTGTTTCTCCATTGAATTATTTTGACAGCTTTATTGATTTTCACTTGACCATTTCTGTGTGGGCATTTTTCTGGACTTCCTGTTCTATTCCATTGATCTGTGTGTCTATTCTATGCCAGTACTACACTATATTGATTACTGTAGTTTTAGAGTAAGTCTTTACATCAATTAGTGTGGGTGTTCCAATCGTGTTCCTTTCAAAATAATTTTGGCTATTCTAGCATCTCTGCTTTTCCATATAAATCTTAGAATCATTTGTCAATTTCTATCTACTGCAAACCTGTGTTGCTTTGACTAGGATTTTGTTGACTCTACAGATCACTTTCGGGAGAATTATGGTCTTAACAATATTATGTTTTCCAGTCTGTGACCACACTGCAGCTCTCTACTTAGTTGTCTTTTTTCTTATTTATGTTTGGTAATTTTCATGATGCAACTCTTACACTTATTTTGTTAGATTTATACCTAAGTACTTCAATTTTAATACTATTGTAAATAGCATTTTTAAAAACTTAATTTCTAAGTGTTTATTGTTAGTATATAGAATTACAATTGATTTTTGAATATTGACCTTGTATCTTGTGACCTTACTAAAGTTCCTTAACAGTTCTAGTAGTTTTTTTTTAGTAAGCCCCAATGCTCTTCTGAATGAATAATATCCAGCTGTATCAGAATACAGCTGTGATCCTAGGGGTGGGGACTATTAATTTTTTTGTCCGATTCCCATGTGTGCCTGGTTAAACAACGTTAAAGATTTTTGTAAACCTTAAATGACCAAAAAGTATTTACCATTTTTTCAGGCCTATTGTCCTGAGTATATGAAATAAATCAAAGTGTCCATCTTCTGTACTTTATCTCTAATAAAGTACAGGTATTTTCAGAATCTTCTGGGTTAAGGGCTGTGGTGTCAGTGTTAGAAGATTGTGTGTGGATTTTCAAGCTGACTGTGAAGTCTCTGAGGTAAAGATGTGGGGTGGGCTTCTATCAGTAGGTAGCAGAGAGGGATGATGGGAGCAGCGTCTGGAGACCTGCCAGGGAAGATCTGGGATCCATTGGTATGCCCTGATTGTCAACGTAAGATGATATGCCTTACATTGCTGTTTCCTAAATTGCGTTCTGCGACACATCGGTCTTTATTCTTTTCAGCAAAAATTCCACAATCAAATAAGTATGGGAAATGCTTCATACCATATTCTCTTCTTGTAGTTTTACAATGTCCATTAGCATATTAAAGGCACTGAGGAAACCTACTGAAAGATACATGTTTACACAGCTTTGTTTAATCTAGCATTCCCCAAACTCATTTGACCATGGAACCCTTCTTTAATATAAAACCTCCTAATCTGCAAAAGCTCTTTAGCTATCTACTGCAAAATACACTTAGGAAAATATTGCCATGGAAAATTCTGTGATCTCTTTCTCACCTTCAATATGAGAAAAATATTCATACAAGGTAGAGCTATCTGATTGCTACAAAATGCTCTGAGCAATAGAATGTGCTTAGAATTCTAGAATACAGAGAGGTTTATATTTCAGATGCCTTCATTTCCTTTTGTTACTTAGAAATGATGAGCAAATATTCTCCCAACATATGCCATTGAACTAAGCCAAGAGAAGGATTCTTCCCACGCACTTCAGGGTTTCTTGGTCTTTCCTAATGGTCTCCTTTGCTTGTACTTCAAACTCTTTGTTGCTTTGCTCTGATTTGTTGAATAACTGAGCCATCAAACTGTAAAAAAAGGTTTCCCATAAGAGGCATTATGCTACCTGTTTATGTGCTTTGTGTAGTAACCAGGGTGATGGGATGACAACAAAGTAGATATTCCTTGTCTTTCAGAGAAAAATAACTTCCTAATGATTGACAGAATACAATTAAATCAGGAATGAAATAAACAACATTGCAATTTTTAGCATGAGGCCGCTTGTTTTGTAATTGGTCATGTTTGAGACAATGGCTGATGACAGATTTGTGTTGGTGCTTGATGCCGAGTTGTAGCTTTTAAGGAAAGTGCAGCTAGAAACCAGCTCCAAATTGCCTGCCTCTGTAATTAAAAGTATAAATGTTTCAAGTCGAATACATCCTATTAGTAAGATTTTAGGAAACAAAAATTTAATTTATTCACATTCGATATGGTCTGTAAATGCCACCATTATACGCCTTCCGCTGGCCTTTGATTAGCTATGGATTAATAAAACTTTTATACCTCCTTTGTCAGCCTCATTTTGAACTCTGTTTTTGCATACTGTTACTATTAAATAAATGAATTAGTGTCCAGAAATGTGTCATGCATATTACCTAGCAGCAGGAAGCATACTACAGTGGTCAGCTCCCCAGGAGCGTTATAAATCCTGATGCGCTCGGTAACCTGCTCACGTGGACCTATTAAAGCATGATGATTTAGTGGAGCAGTATTTGTGCTTAACAATGGAATTTTAGTTAATTCAAAACAAGGTAAATCATCTCCAATTACAGTATTTGAATATTCACAGTTGCTTCCCAAGAACATGTTCTGTTGCTAAGCCAAAAAAATTGTTTTTTCTTAAAAAGAATTGCACTGAGTTACTTGCTTGGAGCAACATTTAGGCAGGTTTTGGTAGCTCTTGTTAAAAGTAACCCATTCCTGAAGAACAATGTTTATATGGCGCAGCTAGCTAACTCACTGCCAAAGCAATTTAGGGCATCCAAAATACAGAAAGAGGGGGAGGCGAGAGCAGGAGCCCCGGGATGCAGCTGCCTGCTGCAGAGCTCAGGTGAGCCCAGTAATTGCGCTAGTGTGGATGCCGAGGGTGATGGTGTGATGTCGTTGCGTGCGTTCCTAGAGGCAGCTGAGGGCTTTTTTGTTGCTGCTGTTATCAAAGTCATTTCAGATCCATGCCAGTAGCTTCTTGATACTGCAGCTACTGCTGCGTCCCTGTGGGTAGCATACGGACCAGAGAGCATCCTCCAGTTTGAAATAGGCTCTTTCATGCTCAAGGTCTCAGAGGGCCTTTCCAGGAAATAATGATGATTAGCCGTCTGGCTGGCATCAACTGCTTTCAGCAGTGTGGGGCCTTGGCGTTGTGTCAGGATCAGCATAGGACCTCCACAGCAGAGAGGGACCAGCCACTCAGTCTCCAGTCTTTCCCGGAAGGTGAAATCAAAGTGGAATTAATGGGGAACAGAGTGAACTTTATTGAAGAAGTTTATTTTGCGTATTGTGTGGATCTGGCCATTTAGGGACAATGAATGAACAGCTTTCCTGACCTTCAAAACAAGTCTGAAATGACGACTTTTATTTAGTGAAAAACAAAACCTGGAGAGAACACTGTTGGACACATTTTTTCAAAGTTTGCCAATGGCCAAAGTCCACTTTGTATAAAATTGTAATTTTTTGCAATATCACCATTGATTGTAGTCAGTGATAACTAATTGCCTTTGTAATCAGCAAGCCTGAATTCAAAACTGGATAACTGTGTCATGTAAATTGTGTGTCCTTGGGTGAGTTACTTCCCCTCTCTGAACCTCAATTTATTCGTCTGTGAATAAGGTATAGGTGTACGTACAAAAACATGTTTTGCGCTATGGTGGTAGTGTGTAGATTAAGTGAAGTAATGTACATAAGACACAGGGTGTTTTTGTTTAGAGAAGAGGTCTTTCTTTTGTCACCCAGGCTGAAGTGCAGTGGTGCAATCAGAGCTCACTGCAGCCTCAAATTACCAAGCTCAAGCGATCTTCCCACCTTAGCCTCCCAAGTAGCTGGGGCAATAGGCATGTGCCACCATACCTGATTAATTTTTTCACTTTTTGTAGAGACAGGGTCTCACCATCTTGCCCAGGCTTGTCTTTAACTCCTGGAGTCAAGCCATCCTCCCATCTAGGCCTCCCAGAGTGCTGGGATTACAGGTGTGAGCCACTGTGCCTGGCTAACAGGATAGCTTCCACTGTTTTTACTGCTGATTTATAAGGCATACACAGATTGCACTGAGTAAATGCAACCTTGATTATAGGTCGTATGTAAAGGCTGAGCAAATTGTTTCTTGCTCTTATTTCATGTAACAACCATCATTGTCTACTGGCTTTGTTTTATTGCTCCATCCATTCATCTGTCCATTTATCCATTCTCTACTTATCTAATTAGTAATATATATGCATCTTAAAAAAAAATTAAAACAGTACCAAACCGGTGGTCTCCCTTTCACCTCTGTCCCTAGACCCCAGCTCCTCTCTCAGAGGCAACTGTTACTAGATTCTTCTGTGTCCCTCCAGAGGTATTCCACTCACATACAGGCACATACACATACCCCACAAGCAACATAATACCATCCACACTGTTTAGCATGTAAAAGGTTAGCAATATATCTTATGAGTGTTCCATTCTAATACTATAACCTGCCTCAATTTTTCTTAATACCTGCATAGTGTTACATAGTGTAGTTTTACCTTAATTTACTTAACCAAACCTCTGTTGTGGGCACTTCAGTTGCTTTTAATTCTTTGCAGTTACATGCAATGCTGCACAGAATTGTATAGCACTTTATACACTTCTTTGTGCATGTGGGCAAATATGGCTGTAGGATATTCCTACAGTTACGGGACATTTTCCTAGAAATGGATTTTTTTAGATCAGATTTTTATGGAAATTGCCAAACTGCAGTTTCTAACTCGAAATCGTTTAGAAGTAATACATAGTCCCCAAGCAATATTTCTTTTAACATTCACAGCAAATCTCCCACCAGACTGTAAGTTCTATTCGGCATATACTGTGTTCTAGGAACTGTGTTCTACCGTGAGATACACCAATGAGCGAAAACTGACAGAGGCCTTGTTCTCATGAAGGCTGTGCCATTTGAACACTTGAATGCAGGCAGTCACACATGCTCAGGTGGACACTTCTCAAGATTTACTGTACAAATGGCCTTTCTAATGCCAGGAAATAGACGAATGTCTTTCTTTCAAGAATACCACCAATAATGCCATATATCTTTCTAGGTATCTGAACTCCAACTGTTATTAGGAATATCGGCTACCTGTCGTTGATGCTTGCTCACCACGCTGTACCCCTTGGGTTGTCTGGTTTCACATATTTGTAGCAGACTCTTCCATACACCGTCATATACTGCAGTTTCTGCTCAACGCTCTCTAATGTGCAGATGGCCACTCTTTAATGGGCACAGATGTAATCCACACTGTATGTTGAAGGATGAAAAGTTAGTACTCTGGGAGATAGCCCGAAATCAATGTGGATCATGTGTCCTTTGGTGAATGCCCCAGCCTCCCTTCTTAGGGTGGTATGTTTCTGAGGCTTGCTCTGTGTGATCCTCAGATGGTCTGCAGTGGTGTGAGCCCAGTTGCCTGCAGAAGTGAGTAGCACATAACATACCCTCTGCTGGTTCCTTTCTCTTTTCATTCTCTCCTCCTAAACAAACTGTCTGCACCCAAGTCCTTGTTACAGGGTTTGCTTTCAGAGGAACCCAATATAAGACACACTGAAAATTCTGGGCTGCCTTCACACAGAGGAAACTCAGGAAAAATAAATTTATTGTAGTCACTGCTTTATCATCTCTAACATCAATCTAAGACACACTGAAAATTCAGAACTTCCTTCACACAAAGGAAACTTGGTAAAAAATAACTAAATTTACTGTAGTTATTGCTTCATCATCTCTAAAATCAATGTGTCACTTGTCAGAAGTAAAATCAAGTCAGTCAAATTTCTGAGCATCTACTAGGTTCTGGGACAGGTAAATACACAACATAAAAGTCATTCCCGCCATCAAGGAACACACAGCCTATCAGCCGAGCTGCTTTTCCCAAGCCTGATTATAGAACAAGAAAATTTGGTTAAACATCTCTATTATTGCTTTTCTCCAAACTACATGTGGCTTTCTGTAGGAATATATAACCAGTGGGTTATATAACTATACAAATTGAGCCTGATGCAAAAATCTAATGTGGACCTCATTCTCTCTTTGATGTAAGCCTAGGCTCTCATTGTTACAAATGACAGGAATTCAACTCAAAGTAGCTTGAGCCAAAAGCAAGGCATTAGCTAATGTGGCTGGAAGTCAGGGCATGTACTCACTGGTTTCAGGCATAGGTGGATCGCAAGTCTCAATAAGGTTTTCAGGGTTTTGCCTGTCTTCAACTCTCACTTCTGATCCCTTTTGTTCGGCTTCACTCTAGGTCAAATTTTTTTAACATGAGAGAAAAAACGGCTCCCAGTGGATCTTGGCTTACTCAGTCCTTACATCTCATGACCCTAGCAAAGGAGACGTCTTCTTTTCCTTAGCATCCGTTAAAAAAAGTCTTATAGAAACAATATGGCCCTGCTTGGATTGTGTGCTTATCCCTGAAACAATCACGGTGGCCAAGGGAATAGGGATTTCTTGTAGGGCTGAGTCATGCCCTTTACTCTCTGGGAGGGGTAAATCTCATTACTAGTGAAACAGGGTCTCTGCTACTAGAAGCAAAGCACAAAATAGTCACAGCAGGCTGGCAGCACACGAAAGCGAAGCACAGCCCTGTATAGATCCCAAGGCAACAGCAAGAAATAAATTTCTATTTTCTTTGGGAGTGGCTGTCTCTGAGCAAAATGAGATACATGGGTGGAGAGTAGGTATTTATTTATTCGGATTTACCCAAAACAAGGAGGTTGCCTCAGCTTGTATATTCTGGAGCCCTGGGTATTACTCTAGAGCTTCTACAGCAGCCCCGGTCAAGGCACAGGTCCTGCACCCACTCGGATTTGTGGGCACCGTAGTGTTAAATGAGATGTCCAGGTCTTTCCTAATAAGGCTATCCATGGCTGGAGCCGCTGAAAAAACAGAAGAGGGATCAGTGAGGTGGCTTCACCAGCAGTAAGACCTTCATTCTTGGGCGCATTCCCGAGTGGAAAATGCACTCTGCTCTCTGCCACTGAGTCGGAAGCAAAGGTAGGTTCCCCAACCCTGTAAAATGTTGGGAAGCAGAAAGAGGAGCTGCAAGATGGTCGGCTGCCTTGGATGCCAGAGGAGCAGCTGACAAAAGCCTGCGGCAGGGCTGACTGTGAGTAGCCTGTGTGATGCTGGTTGGGAAGCCTCAGCGTCAGAGCTGAGACCCCCGCCCAACAGTATGCTGGCTGCTTCAACAGGCTATTTCCCCACGGGGCCAGCCCACAGCATATATGGGCTTGCTCGGCTCCAGAATGGACAAAGCTGAAGCCTCGCTCTTCGATTCTTGCTGCATACATTTAACCAAAGCCGAAGTACTTTTTAGGCCAGTGGTACCCATAATGCCTGGTCTGTGTCCACGTTTAAACCAAAGTCTTTCCCGTCATCCATGGGCAGCAGTGTGTATTCTGACAATCGACAATCCCCATATTGGCTTTTTTTTTTTTTTTTCCCTATTTCTTCTCTGCATGTGGCTCTCCTAACTGCAATTGCAAAGGCTCCTGGCAATTCCGAATTTTAAGGAATCACCAGCGAAATCCTATAGATTCGACTTCTTTTCTTTCACGACCTTCCCTTTTCCCTTAGCTTATAATTAGCCATTTTTCCTCATAGTTTTGAAGTCTCCTTATTTGAAATTCATCAGTGAGTTAGTCGTGTGGGACTTACTCTCAATTACAAATTGAAGACTAATTGTGCCGCAATGACTGTTGCTCTGAGAACCCCCCCACCTCCGCTGTAACTGCTCCCTAAATTAACTCTCGCCTCTTATTTAACACTAAGTTAAGGCTTTAAAATAAGCTGTGATTTGTAGTAGGCGGCGCAGCAGTTGATGAATGGTGGAGTCACACCTACAAATAAATAAATAAATATATAGACACACATACATATACTTTTATACATTCCCTTTTCATTTAAAATCTGGATTAAAAAAAAAATCTTAGAGTAAAATTTCCTTAACAGAAACAGCATAATTTTGCTTTCACTTTCACGTAAAATCAATTTTTTTCCTTATTGCGAGTTTTTTGTTCTGAAAAGTAGTTTCTGAAAAACTTAAATTACGACCCTCTCTGCCCCCACACGCTGTTGGTTTACGTTGCCTTGATGTGTTTTCTTGCTCAATATGCCTCTTTTTTTTTCAAGGGTAGGATGGGGTGGGAGAGAGAGGTTTGGCTGCTGATCAGAGGGGGTTGCATGATCCCCTGTGTTTTGTGTTTTTATCCAGTCATTGCCACTCTGACAATCAGGTGAGAAGCAGCAAGCTGGAGAGAGCTCATCGGAAATTAACCCAGAGTAGGGGAGATGTAAAGGTAGTGCCCACAAGAGGAGATGAGGCCCTGATCTGAATCAGGAGGCCATGACAGAATGAAGAGGAGCTGTCAGAGCAGGTGACACCTCAAAGGGTCAGCCAAGGATTCAACCACTTGAAGACATGATCTTTAGGACACTTCCACAAGGAATTGATGAAGTGATTTCTACAAGTCTGATGCAAGCTTAAGCAAAAAATCACACTTCAAATTATGAACACACTTTTTTTTTTTTTTTTGAGATGGAATCTCACTCTGTCGCCAGGCTGGAGTGCAGTGGTGTGATCTCAGCTCACTGCAACCTCCGCCTCCCGGGTTCAAACTAGTCTCCTGCCTCAGCCTCCTGAGTAGCTGGGACTACAGGCACACACCATCACGCCCAGGTAATTTTTTGTATTTTTAGTAGAGGTGCGGTTTCACCATGTTGGTCAGGATGGTCTCCATCTCTTGACCTCGCGATCTATCTGCCTGCCTAGGCCTCTCAAAGTGTGCGGATTATAGGCGTGAGCCACGGCACCTGGCACACTTTTATTTTCTAGCAAAATATGACTATGTGATTTTAAGTACAAATTAAAAAGCAACTTAAAAGGCATCTGAAAATGGTCTTTTGGCCTTAACCAAATGATGACGATATAAACAGCCATCAGTTTTGGCTCCCTCCAAAAGAACAGGCAGAGGCTAAGCGCATTTGCTCTGCAGTTCCTGCCACCTGTCCTGCCTCAACCCTGTAGGTACAGCACAGGCAGTAGCTCAAGACAGACAGGCCTTAAAGCCAGCTATCAGATGCCAAGGGAAAACCAAAAGGAAATGGGCAGAAGAAGTGTAAGAAACGTAAAACTATCAAGCTTCTCAAGTCCAGGCTAGCTGCTTCCTAGCCATGCCCAAGCCCCATCACTCCACTAGTCCCCTGCTTGGCCTCCTTCTCTGACAGCTCCCTGCCTGCCTCTTCCTCATGGGTGCCATTTTCTTACCCACAGGCAAGTGGATCTCTGAAATGACTGGCAGAGAATGTTCTTAGATTCCTGTCTTATGGAATGACCTACGGGCATCTCTCTGAGAATTTTCGCTCTGATTAGATGTTCTCCGTCCCTCACCCCATTCGGAAAATTAAATCAGAGTTAGAAATAGAAAGATGATTTCCCTGAGCTGCCACCACACCCAGACCAAACCCCAGCCCTAAAAGGAATGTGACTCCTATGGAGTTGCCAAATAATACATCAAAATGCCTCTGATCTGTCTGCTGCCCACCTCTTGCAACAGTGGCAAATGTCCTTGCTCAATTAGTGCCAGAATTAACCTTTACTTTCAGGTTATAATCACCACTCATTGTGTACATGTGATTTGGACGACGTAGAAAAGTAGAGGGAGGGGGAAAACCCAACCGTAGTTCCACAGTTAGAGACAAAATTGGTACACTGACTTCCAGTCTTTCCTTTATGTAAGGCGTAATTTTTTCCTAACATACTAGAGACTGTTTTCCCCTAATTTCCAGAGATGCAATTTTAATTTAACACTATAATATACATATTCATCTTGTTAATACAACTTTGTAAATGTATTTAACATTACCATATTGTGTTTATAGAATAATGAACATACTCATATATTAATAACTATAGTACATTAAATTTATTTATGAATATATTTACAAATATAAGCTTGTAAACATTTCATAAATTTGTAAATGTATTCAACAGATACATGATAATTCACTGGATATACCATAGTTTACTTAACCTAAAGGAGTCAAAATAGGGGAATCCCTTTCCTATTTTTCACTGTTATTATTAAGAGTGGAACTAACACTTCATGTAGTTAGGGTATTTTCTTTACAAAAGGCTCCTAGAGATGGGTCAAAGGGTGTAAACCTTTTTAAGGCTTTCTTTTTTCTTGAGACAGGATTTCACTCTGATTGCCAAGGCTAGAATGTAGTGCTGTGGTCTTGGCTCATAGCAGTCTCACCCTCATGGGCTCAGGTGATCCTCCCACCTCAGCCTCCTGAGTAGCTAGGTCCACAGGCTTGTACTACCATGCCTGGCTAATTTTTTTGTATTTTTAGTAGAGAGGGGGTTTTGCCACGTTGCCCAGGCTGGTCTTGAACTCTTGGTCTCAGGCAATCCACATACCTTGATCTCCCAAAGTGCTAGAATTACCTGCATGAGCCACTGCACCCAGCCCTTTTAAAGTCTTCTTGATGCTCGTTGCCAAAGTTCCCTGGCGTTTTTAAAGGGACAGTAAGAAAACTGTTTTGTGGTAGTCACAGAGGCTCTGACTGATCCTAGGGGAAGGGTTTGCCTCTCAGCTGATTGGAAACCAAACAGACAAACGTTTTTATGTACTGAAAAATGGCTCACCAATAGTGGCCCTCATGCTGAGGTGCAGCCTGCTTCATCCATTCCTGAAGGCAAATTAACATCCAACCAGTCTCCCAAGGATGTGTTTGTTGGACTGCAAAATTCCCCCAGAGCTATCTTCCAAATGTTAAAAACAGTAGTTTTAAAAGTTTATGTCAGTGTACACGAATGACAATTCTTTTGTTAAGTGTCCCAGATAACTGGAGAACAGGCGTGTTTGTGTGTGTTTGTGTGTATGATGTATAGATACACAACAAACAAATCAGACTCACATGAATACAATGACTATGCTTCTCATATATCTTCAGTGAAGGAGATTTAATTTCTCCATTTTCAACACACGGAATTTCCAGTCGCATTTTCTTTAGACAGGATAGGTGATGTCACCTGCTGTTACTGCAGAAATAAAGGCTCCTCTCCCCCTTTGCAATATATACTGATGAATGGAAGCAACGGAATTTGCTAACAAATTACTATACCTGCTGCTTGATGCTATTTCCTCCTCCATCTGCCTCCCAGACAGACATTTTTTGCCTATCCAAAGCCGTTTCAATTCCCAGTTCAAGGAATCTTTGTTAGATGGCCAATGTGTTCCCAAGAGCATTGGAAGGAACTATTAAAAGACACACACATTTCATATGTGGTGGCATCATGCCAGAATGATACTGCAAGCATTGCTTTAGCGAATGCTGGCCGGCATGCCCGCCGACACAGCAGGCAGCGGAGGTAAACAGGACCACGATTTAATGCATATTCACAAGGTGCCCTACTCTCCTGTGAGGTGTACTGAGTGCCCACTGGGTAGTTTGTATCCCTGTTAAGAGCATACTGGTGGCAACTCCAAGGGAAGTGAACATACTAAAATATTGTAATCAGATTCCTAGGGCACTGTTTTTCTCCTAGCTCAGCAATTAGAGATTTCCCCCTGGAAATGTTATTCACATGAAAGCCTTCAAATAAAAAATATTGTACTAGAAGAGAAAGGGGTTATGTGTAGATGTAGAGTCAGTCCGGAAATGTGCGAATATCTTTCTGCATCCTTATTCACGTGCGCACACACATACCACAAATTATATGTATATCCCCAACATATGTATTTGAGAAAAAGCAATGCCGTTCCACTGTTTGTGCACATATGCAGAGGACATGGTCCATTTTAAGGTTAGACAGATATCATCTCTGAAGGCTCTTTTAGCTTGGGTCTCAATCATACGCCTTAAGAGGCTTTTCACCAAGTGGATGACTAATTCATTCATCTTGATTGATAATTAGAACTGACAAAGAACAGATCAACACAAATCATGAGGGTAAAAACATCTGGGACTCAGTTTAATGAGAATACCCCAAAACCTCTTTAGTGGTAATTGCATTGCAAGCACCAAATAGCTTTCACAGTTATTTTTGCAAATGATACAAATTAGCACCCAAGATCTGAAAAGTTTACTGACTGTAAAAACATTCGGGGAGTTTAGCACGGCCCTGAGTAGCTTGGCCAAATATATGTACTAACCTAGATACACTCCAGCATATAAATTTGGGGACTTCTTGGAGTGCAAAAGAAAAAAAAAGTTAAGATTTTGAATCCTGCTGCTGTTTTCACTTGGCACTCCCAGGTGGGCAGGTTCATGTATGAGGCCATTTTCCTCTTTCCCCACAGAATCCCTTACCAATTTCACACAAATACCCTGAGAATTTTTAAATATCCAAGATGCTTAAAATCTGCAAGTGTGGATCCTTTTGCTTGTTAGAAAATGTAGACACCACACAAACAATTTGAAGATTTCGTGGATACCAAGTTCTACCTGAAAATTTCAGGAAATGTGTAATAAGTGGTAACAATCGCCTATCTTACTGCATCTAAGCACACCTAGGGAGACAATAAGAAGAGATATTCAAAGCAGTGGACTCTGGTTTTCACTTGTTTCCTTCTTCAGCCACCTCTGCCTAAGTCCAGCGAGAAGTTAGGAAAAGGTGCTGATCATATAAATCTTGCAGAGGGAAATTTCAGACAAGTTAAATATGCCAAGCTGGAACAGGAAGACTTCATTTAAAAAAAAATAAGTGTCACGATGAAGCAGTGCCGTTCTCAATGCTTAGAATGCTCTTTCTCTCCTTTTACGTAGCTCCCTTTCCTTCTTCGACTTTCCTGGCAGCGGCACACCACTGTGGACTCGGGGTGCCAGCTCTTAGAGTATTTGCTTGCCCTACTCTTCATCAGTTAGCCTATTCGATCTCCACTTACTCAATTCTGCCTTGCAAGCTTAGAAGATGCTCAAAACATACGTGTTCATGGCATCCCATCTTTTTGAATCACACTCTTTTTTTATAGAACATTTTCTACCTGGAGTTTTCCCATGTGAGAATGTCCCAGGGTCAGCAAGTCACATTCTGTGAAAAGACTGTAGAAAAGAGGTGGTTCGAAAAATGGAAGGACCTCCCCCCAAATCATGCACCTCCTAAGATGCAGTGAGAACTTCCAAGCGTGCTACCATGGCTGATGACATGAAACAGTTAGATTGTTAAAACAGACAAACAAAAATCCCTGCTCCCTGTCTTACGGAATTCTCCAGCAATACTAATGAAGTGACGGGATAAAACCATTTTAGGATCCTCATCTTTTTGTAGAAAATTAAGGGCTTATTGAAACATAGTAATCAAGCCCCACTGGTGATGGTTCCAGCTGCCTTGTTGGAGATAATGGAAATGAGAAATTATATCCACATTATATATCTGCAAAAGCTTCCGGAAGATATTTCAGAATCATTCTAGGGAAGAACAGGAATGGACACATCATATTGTGGTGTTTCAACCAATCCTACTCCCCACAGTATTTTACTTCAAGTTAAATAAAAGTAATACTAATTTAGAACAATATTCAATAAGGAAAATGTCAACAAAAGGGTTGAAATGAACATTAAATGCACCTGGAAGTGGAAGGGTAGTCCTGTCTTTGCCTTAGAGCCTTTTAAGCATGCAGGTGGGACTTCATGTTGGTATATGTTTCAAGGCCTTTTTTCCTTTTTCTTTAACACCACCTAAGCTCCCATGTTGAAGTCCCAGTTGCCCCTGTGCCTTTTGTATCTAGCATGTGAAGCAATTTCTATAAGCAAGGAGCAATCATTTTGATATTGACATAAAATTGTCAATGGCAGGTAATGAAATGGCCTTTGAGGTGGTATCGTTGGAAATAACATTTCGAAATTTAAATTCTTTTTTTTTTGAGACAGAGTCTCACTCTGTCACCAGGCTGGAGTGCAGTGGCGCAATCTCGGCTTACTGCAACCTCCAACTTCCAGGTTCAAGTGATTCTTCTGCCTCAGCCTCCCGAGTAGCTGGAACTACAGGCGTGCACCACCATGCCTGGCTAATTTTTGTATTTTTAGTAGAGATGGGGTTTCACCATGTTGGCCAGGATGGTCTCAATCTCTTGACCTCATGATCTGCCCGCCTCTGCCTCCCAAAGTTCTGGGATTACAGGTATGAGCCACTGCGCCCTGGGAAATTTAATTTTTTTTTATTTTTTTGAGTCAGTCCCACTTGGTTGCCCAGGCCTGAGTGCAGGTGTGCGATCTTGGCTCACTATAACCTCTGCCTTCTGTGTTCCAGCGATTCTTGTGTCTCAGCCTCCTGAGTAGCTGGAATTACAAGTGTGTACCACCACACCTGGCTAATTTTTTTTTTAATTTTTAATAGAGCTAGGGGTTTCACCATGTTGGCCAGACTGGTCTTGAACTCGTAGCCTCCAATCCCCAGGTGCTGGGATTACAGGCGTGATCCACTGCAATCAGTAGAAATAATGTCTCCTTGAACACTCAGTAGCCACCTGACCTATAACAGCTAGAAAGGGGTGGGGAAACTGTGGGTCAATCTGGCTGCTCCACTTTTGTATAGCCTATAAGTTAAGAATTTTTTTTTTTTGAGATGTAGTTTTGCAGTTGTTGCCCAAGGTGGAGTGCAATGGAGCGATCTGAGCTTACTGCAACCTCTGCCTCCTGGTTTGAGGGATTCTCCTGCCTCAGCCTCCCGAGTAACTGGGATTACAGGCATGTGCCACCATGCCCGTCTAATTTTGTATTTTTAGTAGAGACAGGGTTTCTCCATGTTGGTCGGGCTGGTCTCGCACTCTCGAACTCAGGTGAGTTGCCCAGGCCTGAGTGCAGTGGTGCGATCTTGGCTCACCACAACCTCTGCCGCCTGTGTTCCAGTGATTCTTGTGTCTCAGCCTCCTTGGCCTCCCAAAGTGCTGGGATTACGGGCATGAGACACCACACCCAGCCACAAGTTAAGAATGATTTTAACCTTCTTAAATGATTGAAAAAAATCAAAAGAAGACTAATATTTTCTGATATGAGAAAATCGTATGAAATTAAAATGTCAATATCCATAAATAAAGTTTTATTGGAATATAACCACACCATTTGTTTCCATCTTGACTATGACTGCAGAGTTGAGAAGTTGTGATGAGACCTTATAACCTGCAAAGCCCAAAATATTTACTATCTGACTCATCCTAGGAAAAGCTTGAGCTAGAAGAAAGCATTGCTGAAGCGCCATGAGGACTGTAGACAAGATAAATGTATACCTCGTAGATAAATTCAGCATTTTCTCTGGAACAAAAAAAGACCACATCCTTTTTCTAAACTGATAAACAGATTTTTAAAAAATGTTAATTGCAGTTAACAGGGCATAAATTCACATGCTTCCTTGCTTCTGTTATCAGCCTCTATTCCAGCCTTCACTGCGTTGTAAAAATTGCAGGTGATCCAGTTTGGTTATTTACTCATATTGTAGTCTTCTACATTCTTAATTACAATTTGATAAATTGTTTGTGGCACCACTCTTCCAATATACTTTTTAATCCAGGTTAAATATTTCACTTAGTAGCACAACTAAAGGAATCCCAAAGTATCCAAGTTATAATTAAGTATTTTAAAGAAGAGATCAAGCAAAGGTGTAGAAAATTCCAAGGAGACAGCATTAACAGTGGCTCAGTAATGAGAAGCAATGCGGAAAATACAGTCTCTAAACAAGTACCCCCCTGCTTAATTCTCCACTCATTTACAGTATTCCAAGCAGAGATTTTAAATGGAAAGACTGTCTTATTCTACAGAGAATCTAATGAATTTAGCCCTTAGAATGAATTCATTTGGGAACAGTTTAAAAGGAATTTTTATCTTGTCAAATTTATTGTATCAAAAACCTAGTAAAAAGTAAAGGTGTATTTTACATCACATGGTGTGTACTACATCTTGTTAATGTAATGTAAGTAGAGGTGTTCTCTTCAGAAATTCAAAAACATTTGTTTTAGGAAAGGTTTAAAATATCCTTTAGTGGACAGGACTGAAAATACTAAAAATAATGTGAAATTCAAATCTGGAAAATTCTCCCAACGTTAGGGTTATTTGAGCCAGATCACTTAAAAAGAAAAATGACAGAGAATTCCTTTTCATCTTCAAAACACAATTACTGTATAGTGTTAGAGTTGGTTGACAAAAGGAGGTAGCTTAGCTTAATATTATAATAGCACAATTCCAAAACATGCACCAAAATATGCACAGGACTTTCTCTTAAAAACTTGCAACTGCTGTGCTCCACAACAAAATCCTGTATGTGTGGATTTGTTATTAACTCTAGGTTTGAATTAGAATTCCCTATCTTACAGCTTGGAGCTACACTCTGTTTACAAAACAGTATTTACACTTGACTAATTTTGCAGATCAAACTAATTAAATCAATTAAACTGGTGATTAACCAAATGAAGGCTGATTGCAAAAATTAGTGGGTTTATTTTGGAGGACTGGAAGTAAGCTAATTACTGCAGTGATTACTTGAACCTGTAGTACTCTAAATGTGGTATAAATTGAAACCTCGTCGTGAATTAGACTGGGAATTCATTACAGTTTAAAGCACTGTTAATACTACTCAGTCTGTTCCTCCTTGGGGAAAATTTCCTCTCTCTGTGTTTTGTATACTGATAAACAACCACTTGGGTTATGTGCATTTTGTGGTGCAACCAGTAAAATAAGGGAGGCTGAAGAAAAGTTATTTACTTTTAGAATGATAAACACCAGTGCCTGTCAGACTTTAATGTGCATATGAAACACCTGAGGATTTTGCTAAAAGGCAGATTGTAATTCACAGTGATGTGGGTGGAAGTGGTAGTTGGGCTGCAGTGGAAACAAGGTACGGGAGGTGTGTGTTCGTGTGTTTGTGTGTGTGTGTGCGCGCACGTGTGCCTCTCTACATATGAACGTGCATGTGTGCTAAGATTCTGCCTGTCTGTCAAGCTACCAGGTGATATTGATGCTGCTGGTTCTTGGACCACACTTTAAGCAACAAGCATGTACATTGAAGCAGACAGTTAAACTGTTAGAAATAGATTTTGATGCTTCAGGACGGGTTATGGAGGCCAAGCTATCATTGCATTTCCTAATGATGAAACCTGACCCACTTTCAGTAGCAATGCCTGAGCAGGTAGCCTCAGAGTCAACTGATTGAGTACGGCTTCTACTGATGGGTCCTCATGGGTGGATTTTCTCATAGTCTTCTCACGCAAACGTGTTAGTAACAGATTATTTACATCCATACGTAATGCGCTCTACTAATTGGTTTTTAAAGCATATCATTTTAACAAAATGTGAATGTGGCTGAGCATGTGGTCTACAATTTGCTGATTTAAATATCACTGAGCTTTCTGCTCTCTGTTTTGCCTTAGCTTTGGATTTATGAGATGTTATTTACAATAATAAAAGACTTCAGGTTCTGTCTAAAGACACAGGTGTAGGAGAGAGATGTTGATTTTATGCAAAATTTAAAGATATGCAAGCAGTTTCCTTTTGTAGCCATGCTGAAGAAGATGAAGGCGTGTTATTTCCAGTGTTTCAGCTATTTTCACGTTATTTTCAGTGTTGCATCCACTTTAAAAATTGGGGGAAAAAGTTAAGTTTTCCAGTTAATCAATGAACCTGTCTTGACATTTGGTTTCCTGCGTGTTGTCGGTTCATAGCAAGAAACACCTGTCCCTACAGGAAATCCCACAACCTTTGGCAATGACTATTCATCGCCGTTTGATAAGTAGTACCCCTCTGTGTGCCACGGGCTGGAGAGTGCAAATTTGAACAAATTAGGACCACAGACTGTGTTATAATAAAGACAGAGATCTTAGAAAGGGAAGGCCCTTCTGAAGAGCTTCCATCTGGTGCTCAAACAACGCTAGCGTGATAAGAAACAGCTTTAGGTTAGAAACAGTTGCTCAGGGCTTTGACCAGTTACCTGAAAGTTAATCAGAAACACTTCAGGTGGCAATTCTTGTTGAAATGCTTCTTAGATTATTTTTTCATGTTAGTCTTGTGGAAGTACTTGAATTTTTTCTTTGTGCTCACAGACATTTGCGAGGGGCCAGCTCCTCAGTCTGGATGTGAACTAGCATCACAGAACCTGGTGGGTGAAGATGGAGAAGGGGTAGGAGGTTGAGCTGAGTCTTTATAGATCTCAGAGAGACAGCTTTAAAAATGAAAGTCTGTCCTCTTTCTTTTAAAACTTAAAAGTAGTAAAAACAAGTAAAAATTATAGGCTGGAACTCGTTAAGTGACGTTTCATGATACCAAGCTTTGGAGATTTTGTCAAGTTGAAGCAACTGAAGAAACTTAGCATAAAGATTGAAGAGTTTTCTCGACTTAGCAAATATCATCAGAACATTTCTATTAATTACCAGCTGATAAGCTGCAGAGTTCCTAATTGTAGAAGACAAAAAACAAATGACCACATAATCAACTGAGAGACTGTGTGCAGGTGACAGCTGCTTCCGTGAACTCACCATGGTTCAAGATTGCATGTTTGGATTTTTGTCTACTGACCTGGGGTGGATCTATCTTTTCAGGGCAACATGGCAGTAACTGAAATATATATCTATATCTATATATAATATTGATATTTATATATTTTATATATATATACATATTTATAGGCATTCAGGTGTGTGCACCAGTACATAACTCTCCTCTCTTAGATACACACAGCAGGAATCCTAGTTGTCTGTTACACTCAGGAAGTCGGTTTAATACTTTACAATGGGAAGGATACTTGTCTGGAGGTCTGCATGCTCACACAGACCTGCCCAGTGCATCCACTTCCTGTAGGAAAAGCTAACAGAGGCCCAATTATCAGATGCTTGTTGATATTAGGGAGAATTTCTCAGTTAAGATAGCATTAGGCCCTCTTCCCACTGTAAGGATAGCCTTGTCATAGACAGCTTCATGGACATAGGCATGGACAACACCAGGATTCTTCATTTTGAAATTTTCTGTGATTCTTCTAGACCCCTTTCTACATACCTCTTCCTCCTAACAGGATGCATTGATGTTAAGCAATTACTTATCAACTATAACCCCATTCCTAGTCCATGTTTCAGAAATGTATCCCAAATCAACCTGAAGGAAAAGGAAAGAGATGGAAGGGACCTGTGTACTTCGTGACTACACTGAGCAGCTGCCGATGGAGCTGCCCAACTCAGGATTTCCTCACTATGTAGCACTTATTAAGATAAAAATAACCAGAGCTTTTCTCCTTGACAAAAGCACTGCTTTTTTTCCTTATGCAACCCAAAACTTTGGACGCTTCCTGCATTTGTGCTGAAGGAGCACGGGAGTTTTCATATTGCCAGTTGATTCCATGTCTGTATTTTTCAGATGAATAAATGGCTTGAATAATGAATCCAGAACCTAGTAGTTACACAAAACTGTACCAGAACTCTCTCAGTGACAGTCATTCAAGGTCACCTTTTCCCCAAAACTGGATCATAGTTCCTGGGAGAACTTTTCTCTCAAAAGCTGAGTGGATTGAGCCACTGTTCCCACATCTGTCTTTTCATGCAGAAAGTCCAGGTAAAGAATAAATATATTTGGTTTAGATGCAAACTTTTACCTGCCCAGCCCCAGTTTGGAATTAAAGCCTATTTAAGATTTCACCCAGGTCACTTTTCCATACCTCTGCACCTTTGCTGGGTGCAGCATTCAAAATAAGCCAATTGGCATTTGATTATTTCAAAAAGTACCCACTCAAGGATTGACTTACCAATATGTTAACATAAACTAGATAAATAGCACAAGGTAATGTACAATAGGGGGATAAATGGACATACCCACAGACTAGAATAAGAACTACGTAACTAGTTAATAAAGTTGACAGTAACTTACAGTGGAAATATTTAACATTAAGAGTGTAGTCTCGGCCGGGCACAGTGGCTCACGCCTGTAATCCCAGCACTTTGGGAGGCCAAGGCGGGCAGATCACTTAAGGTTGGGAGTTCGAGACCATCCTGACCAACATGGAGAAACCCTGTCTCTACCAAAAATACAAAATTAGCCTGGTGTGGTGGTGCATGCCTGTAATCCCAGCTACTCAGGAGGCCGAGGCAGGAGAACCGTTTGAACCTGGGAGGCAGAGTTTGCAGTGAGCCGAGATTGTGCCCTTGCACTCCAGCCTGGGCAACAACATCAACTCAGTCTCAAAAAAAAAAAAAATGCAGTTGAGGTGATTCTTTTCTGAGTGTTCTTTTGGGGTCTAACTTATGCAGGGTAGTCAATGTATTAGCCCAGCTTGCAGTGAAATGGATGAATTTGTCCTTTAATACTGCATGATTTTAAGTGTGAAAAGAAGCAGAGAGAAATCCTCTTTCCTTGAGACCTTGAAGAAGACTGACAGGAGCTTTTGAAAAGTTTCCTAACAGTTTCTGTAGATACATTCATGCAGCAATCTTGAATATCTTATATGTGAGAGGCATCAAGCATCTTGTCAGGTGCTGAGGAGTTTGTGAAGATGCATTTGACTTAGCTTCTGCTTCCATGAGGATCCCAGATAAGACATTGATTTAAAATAGTGACAGAAAAAGAGAAAAGTGACTCCAAGTTGTTGCTTCTTGAGAAGTTTGAGGGAAATGATGCTGCTGTGGTAAACAGGGCCGTGGGGAGGGACGTGTTTCTGACCTTAGATGAGCTTGGATCTTAAGGTGTTGAATTTCAGATGTCGCAGGACAGATCTATACACATGTTTTATGCAGCTGGAGACCATCAGGCTGTTTGAATTTTTTTTTTTTTTTGAGATGGAGACTCGCTCTGTCGCCCAGGCTGGAGTGCAGTGGCGCAGTCTCAGCTCACTGCAACCTTCACCTCCTGGGTTCAAGCAATTCTCCTGCCTCAATCTCCCAAGTAGCTAGGGCTACAGGAGCGTAGGTGCGTGCCACCACACCTGGCTAATTTTTTTTTTTTAAGACAGAGTCTTGCCCTGTCACCAGGCGCCAGGCTGGAGTGCAGTGGTGGGGTCTTGGCTGACTGCAACCTCCGCCTCCTGAGTTCAAGCAGTTCTCCTGCCTCAGGTAGCTGGGACTATAGGTGAACTCCACCACGCCCAGCTAATTTTTGTATTTTTAGTAGAGATGGGGTTTTACTATGTTGGCCAGGATGGTCTTGATCGCTTGACCTCGTGATCCGCCTGCCTTGGCCTCCTAAAGTGCTGGGATTACAGGTGTGAGCCACAATTTTTTATATTTCTAGTAGAGATGGGGTTTCATTGTGTTAGCTAGGATGGAGGCTGTTTGAATTTTAGGTAGTACTCTAATTGAATTTATTTTAACGAGTTTTGTCTATATTAATAACTAGACCATCCTTAATAGGTAAGCCTTTTGGTTTAGAAATTCGTTATAGCTATACACTAATAAAATCTTAGGAGTGACAGGGGTGCTTTCCAAGTCAAAACTGGAAAGAAACAACTAGCAGATCATGTGCTTGCCCTTTGTTTGGGCCGGTTTTAAACACATCACTGGGGAACACCACAGCCCGGTGGGAAGCCCGCTGGCTTGGATATCAGAAGATGTGGGTTCTGTTTCTGACCACTAATGTGATCCTTGGACAAGTAACTTAGTCTTCTTGCAATTTCATTTTCTCATCTGTAAAGGTAGATAGGACTCATTAATCCCAAAGACACTTCTAGATCTTTCTTTCCATGATTTCTGTAGTACATTATTGATTACTCCCCAACTTGATTTTATCCTTGACGTCTCTCTCCACCAGAGGTGTTTAAAAAAATGTGTACAATATTTGTGACACACTTATATTTCCTTACTTGGGGACACAGGAATAGGAGGCACCTGATTTACTCATTTTCTGGCTCACTGGAGGTCTGTAACGACTATATATATATTTTTAATATATATATTTAATATATATTAACATATATATATATTAATGTATATATACATATATATATATATATATATATATATATATATATATATAATTGCACTTTAGGTTCTGGAGCACCTGTGCAGAACATGCAGGATTGTTGCATAGGTACATACATGGCAATGTGGTTTACTGTTTCCATCCCCCCGTCACCTATATCTGGCATTTCTCCGCATGTTATCCCTCCCCAGCTCCCTACCCACTGCTGTCAACTCATTCTTTTTTATGGCTGCATAGTATTCCGTGATATAAACTACTTTAAATTTCATATGGAACTAAAAAAGAGCCCATATAGCCAAGACAATCCTAAGCAAAAA